>JAFMTC010000064.1:420809-450816 GCA_018845635.1 Nicrophorus orbicollis | reverse complement strand
TCTACATTCGGTACATTACTTTTTACTATACTTTATTTATTCAATTTCACATCTTAATTCTCACTCATTAATATCGTATTTACTAAATTCTTACAACATTTGTTCAAAATTTCACCTTTTTAACACAAATGTGACTTATTCTTTACTTAGTTTCAATTTACTTTTAACTATTTTATGATGGATTTTATTAAAGTGTCAAGGAAATAATGTTATACAAAATTTACTTGATATTACAAAAATGCTTATACCATATGCTATTTTCTCTCCTTTATATAGATTTTCACCGTCATTCAGTTTCCACTTCACCTTTAAGAACTTATACAAATGGACTCTTAACTCTACATTCGGTACATTACTTTTTACTTTACTTTATTTATTCAATTTCACATCTTAATTCTCACTCATTATTATCGTATCTATTAAATTCTTACAAAATTTGTTCAAAATTTCACCTTTTTACAACAAATGTGACTTACTCTTTACTTAGTTTCAATCAAGACAAGTAAATAAAGATATAAAAAGCAAAATTTACTTGATATTAAAAAAAATCTTATACCATATGCTATTTTCTCTCCTTTATATACATTTTCATCGTCTTTCAGTTTCCACTTCAGTTTAAAGAACTTATACAAATGGACTCTTAACTCTATGTTCGGTACATTACTTTTTACTATACTTTATTTATTCAATTTGACATCTTAATTCTCACACATTAATATCGTATATCGTACTAAATTCTTACAAAATTTGTTCAAAATTTCATCTTTTTAACACAAATGTGACTTATTCTTTACTTAGTTTCAATCAAGACAAGTAAATAAAGTTATAATAATCAAAAATTACATGATATTAAAAAAAATGCTTATACCATATGCTATTTTTCTCCTTTATATAGATTTTCATCGTCTTTCAGTTTCCACTTCAGTTTAAAGAACTTATACAAATGGACTCTTAACTCTGCATTCGGTACAGTACTTTTTACTATACTTTATTTATTCAATTTCACATCTTAATTCTCACTCATTAATATCGTATCTACTAAATTCTTACAAAATTTGTTCAAAATTTCACCTTTTTAACACAAATGTGACTTATTATTTACTTAGTTTCAATTTACTTTTAACTAATATAAACTATTTTATGATGGATTTTATTAAAGCGACAAGTAAATAAAGATATAATAAGCAAAATTTATTTGATATTAAAAAAAAATCTTATACCATATGCTATTTTCTCTCCTTTATATAGATTTTCATCATCTTTCAGTTTCCACTTCAGTTTAAAGAACTTATACAAATGGACTCTTAATTCTACATTCAGTACATTACTTTTTACTTTACTTTATTTATTCAATTTCACATCTTAATTCTCTCTCATTAATATCGTATCTACTAAATTTTTACGAAATTTGTTAAAAATTTCACCTTTTTAAAACAAATGTGACTTATTCTTTACTTAGTTTCAATTTACTTTTAACTAATATCAACTATTTTATGATGGATTTTATTAAAGCGACAAGTAAATAAAGTTATAATAAGCAAAATTTACTTGATATTAAAAAAAATCTTATACCATATGCTATTTTCTCTCCTTTATATAGATTTTCATCGTCTTTCAGTTTCCACTTCAGTTTAAAGAACTTATACAAATGAACTCTTAACTCTACATTCGGTACATTACTTTTTACTATACTTTATTTATTCAATTTCACATCTTAATTCTCTCTCATTAATATCGTATCTACTAAATTCTTACGAAATTTGTTCAAAATTTCACATTTTTAAAACAAATGTGACTTATTCTTTACTTAGTTTCAATTTACTTTTAACTAATATCAACTATTTTATGATGGATTTTATTAAAGTATCAAGTAAATAATGTTATACAAAATTTACTTGATATTACAAAAAATCTTATACCATTTTCTCTCCTTTATATACATTTTCATTGTCTTTCAGTTTCCACTTCAGTTTAAAGAACTTATACAAATGGACTCTTAACTCTACATTCGGTACATTACTTTTTACTATACTTTATTCAATTTCACATCTTAATTCTCTCTCATTAATATCGTATCTACTAAATTCTTACAAAATTTGTTCAAAATTTCACCTTTTTAAAACAAATGTATCTTATTCTTTACTTAGTTTCTATTTACTTTTAACTAATATCAACTATTTTATTAAAGCGACAAGTAAATAAAGATATAATAAGCAAAATTTACTTGATATTAAAAAAAATCTTATACCATATGCTATTTTCTCTCCTTTATATAGATTTTCATCGTCTTTCAGTTTCCACTTCAGTTTAAAGAACTTATACAAATGGACTCTTAACTCTACATTCGGTACATTACTTTTTACTATACTTTATTTATTCAATTTCATATCTTAATTCTTTCTCATTATTATCGTATCTACTAAATTCTTACAAAATTTGTTCAAAATTTCACCTTTTTAACACAAATGTGACTTATTCTTTACTTAGTTTCAATTTACTTTTAACTAATATCAACTATTTTATGGTGGATTTTATTAAAGCATCAAGTAAATAATGTTATACAAAATTTACTTGATATTACAAAAATGCATATACCATATGCTATTTTCTCTCCTTTATATAGATTTTCATCGTCTTTCAGTTTCCACTTCAGTTTAAAGAACTTATACAAATGGATTCTTAACTCTACACTCAGTAAATGAATTTTACCTACACTTCTTTAAAAAACATTTATAAATTGTTCTAAATTCAATATAATTTACAAAAATTCTTAATAAATCCTATTTAACTTAATCTTTACTTAGTTTTCAATTCACTTTTGACTAAAAAATATATATTTTATAACTGATTTTATTGAAGCTTCAATTAAGTAATTTTATAATAAGCTAAATATATTTCGTACCAAGAATATGCATATTCTAAGTGCTAAGTATAAGTTTCTATATACATAATTTTCAATAAACTTTTTCTTCATTTACACTAGATTTTTTTTATATGTTATAGTTAACTTATTTATAACAACATTTTATTAGTAATAAATGTATTCCTAAATAAAATTCTTCCATTTTTTTAAAATTTTAATGTGAATTTGTTTCTATTTGATCTACAAATTTTATAGATTTCTTTCTAATTTCACTTTAGTCTTTAATAAAATAAATTTCTTAATTTAAAATAGAGAATAACAACAATTATTTAGTAAAAAGTAAACATGTTTTATACAGAGATAAATAAATTTTGAAAGGTACGTTGGAAAAATTACTTCTCTTTATTGATTCGTCCGGCGATTAACAACCCTTTAGTGTAAATAAGGGATGTTTGATGAATCATTTGCTTGCACATCAACGAAATGCTGTAACTGCAAATAACTACATCCGACTACCACGGATATAGATGAATCATGACTTTGTAGCACCAATTTAACGAGCGCAGCGAGACCAACCAATATTTACCTCTGTTTTCGGATCAAATTTGTTCCATCCACATTAAAACTTCTATAGTTCTTTAATATTACCTATTATTTACTACCAAACGATTATTATGCTCTTTCATCTGTATACATTAATACACAGAGATACCTTGAATTGCGCTGCTTCAATCAGTACGGATTCACCACATTTTCGATTAAACATTTCATAAAAATTGAGTTTAATTTCATTGTTGTTAATCAAAATAGCACTACGAATCTTTGTTTAAATTTGCTTCTTTGGTCAGCACACTTTTCTAATTGTAAAAATCAAATCTAATTAATCAAAATATTTTCCAAAAATTACTACACAAAATCATTTTATCTGATTCGTTTAATCCGGTTTCAATTAGTACTGGTATTGTTTTGAAAAATAACAAAAATATCACATTAGTTGGGTAATTGTTTTAAACATATTTCGATTGAAAACAATTAAAATTAATTACAATTTAATAACATTATGAAAATGAAATCAGAAAAATGTATTAAAATTACATGAAAACGAAATTATACATAAACAAATATTTTGTATGTTAACATCATGATTGAATCGAATTGCTGACATCATTATCAGAAATACGTGTTGTTCATATTTCTCTAGAAATATTTACTCAAAAAAAAAGTCTTACATTGAATCTTCCTTGTAATTGTATCGTTCCTTTCTTGTTTGATTTGATCATTGCCTTTGAGTAATGCGGACTTTTCTTGTATCTTATCTTATTCATTGGGTCGTGAGTCATCGAATCGTTCGTAGATCTTGACAAACACTTACACAATCACTATTAATAAACGACGTGCAAAGAAAGCGTACGTTCGTTTTTATTCATTGAATACGAAATTGGATAGCACACAATAATTAATAGTGATTTAAATCACAAACAATGCCGACAACAGCATAGGAAAATAATACTTAATAATTTGTATAAATTTGTTTAGCATTTCATTTCACACCTTAATTACATGTATATTTATAACAGAACTATGTAATTATATACATTTCTTTGAAAATTTGATTCTTATACATGACATTAATTTATTTACGTTTTTCTTGCAATATTAACTTACTTGTAACTAATTATAATAACAAAATTTGTAAATAAATAGAAACATAAAATTATATGAAAATTTTAGAAAGGAATCTTTTCGCCCTATTTGTAATTGATTTCTTTATTTACACTTTGTATCAATTTACACTAATTGTAATTTGTTATTGATTTCTTCTATAAAACACGGTATAAAGATTCCATTCAATAATTGCTTAATAAAAAATGAAGTGTGCGTTGCTTTTTTTGTAAACGAAATCGTATCGATATTATTCACAATTGACACGTAATTTTTGGGCGTCGCGACGCTCGTATGAATTGTGTATATGTAACAAATAAAAACAATAAATAAATGTAAAATGCACGGCGCCGTTTTGGGGGGAAATATAGAGTCGACGTCGCGTTGCGGTTTATCAATTTTAAATGGAAATTAAATTACAATTCCGCTCTTGCAGTTTGATGATGGAACGATTTGATTTTAATTGTTATTGCTGCATCTAATTTAAATATGTGGGTTGCGCACACCGAACTTCGTCCCTCCATTTCCGGGCCAATCGCACCAAAATAAATTACCAATTAATAAATTCACATTTATATACGTGAAACGACGTGCCATTCCATTTGCACATAGTATTCAGATACACGCAATCATTGGTTTGATGTTATACAATTTATAACTGCTGTGAGGAGAAAAAATGTGTATGGGATTATAATGTGAATTCAGATCATTTTCCAAAGTAATTACCGCATTTTTTGGACCATAAGATCAAATTTATGTGACGATTTATAGTTAGTTTCGCAGTTCAATTTTCAATCGATTTTATTTGTAAAAATGTACGTCTAATGTTCAAAAGATACGTTAACAATATGTCTCATTTATATTACCTATTATGTTATTTACTGGCAGCAATACCTCACAAAGTGCGGGTAACTAATCCGGACTAATTGAGAAAGTTATTATTATATTTTAGGCGCTATTTCTTTATTTACTGAATTAAAATTAGTTTTTTTCTACAATTATGAATATAGTGAATCCGGACAGATGGAAGCAAGTTACTATTGTAAATAGTTTTAATCGATTTAAAATATTACGAATGTTTCTTAATGCAATTCCATTTGCACATAGTGTTCAGATACACGCAATCATTGGTTTGAAGTTATACAATTTATAACTGATGTGAGGAGAAAAATGTGTATGGGATTATAATGTAAATTCAGATCGTTTTCCAAAAGTAATTACAACATTTTTCGGACCATAAGATCAAATTTATGTGACGATTTATAGTTGCTTTCGTAGTTCAATTTTCAATCGATTTTCTTTGTAAAAATGTGCGTCTTATGTTCAAAAAATACGTTAATAATATGTCTCATTTATATTACATAGTATATTATTTACAGACAGAAATACCTCACAAAGTGCGGACAACTAATCCGGACTAATTGAGAAAGTTATTATTATATTTTAGGCGCTATTTCTTTATTTACTGAATTAAAATTAGTTTTTTCTATAATTATGAATATAGTGAATCCGGACAGATGGAAGCTAATTACTATTGTAAATAGTTTTAATCGATTTAAAATATTACGAATGTTTCTAATTGCTCAGTGAAAAGATGTGCAATTCCATTTGCTACACGAGATAAAAATGTGTATGGGATTATAATGTAAATTCAGATCGTTTTCCAAAGTAATTACCGCATTTTTCGGACCATAAGATCAAATTTATGTGACGATTTATAGTTACTTTCGCAGTTCAATTTCAAGTCGATTTTCCTTTGTAAAAATGTGCGTCTAATGTTAAAAAAATACGTTAATAATATATCTCATTTATATTACCTATTATATTATTTACAGACAGAAATACCTCACAAAGTGCGGGCAACTAATCCGGACTAATTGAGAAAGTTATTATTATATTTTAGGCGCTATTTCTTTATTTACTGAATTAAAATTAGTTCTTTCTACAATTATGAATATAGTGAATCCGGACAGATGGAAGCAAGTTACTATTGTAAATAGTTTTAATCGATTTAAAATATTACGAATGTTTCTTAATTGCTCAGTGAAACGATGTGCAATTCCATTTGCTTCACGAGATAAAAATGTGTATAGGATTATAATGTAAATTCAGATCGTTTTCCAAAGTAATTACCGCATTTTTCGGACCATAAGATCAGATTTATGTGACGATTTATAGTTAGTTTCGTAGTTCAATTTTCAATCGATTTTTCTTTGTAAAAATGTGCGTCTTATGTTCAAAAAATACGTTAATAATATGTCTCATTTATATTACCTATTATATTAATTACAGATAGCAATACCTCACATAGTGCGGGTAACTAATCCGGACTAATTGAGAAAGTTATTATTATATTTTAGGCGCTATTTCTTTATTTACTGAATTAAAATTAGTTTTTTCTACAATTATGAATATAGTGAATCCAGACAGATGGAAGCAAATTACTATTGTAAATAGTTTTAATCGATTTAAAATATTACGAATGTTTCTTAATTGGATAAAAAAAGTTATTATAAAGGTGCATGTCACTATTATTATTTATCATGTAGTTCTGTTAATTGTAAATTTTAATTTTGGAAATTTTGATATTCTTTAGTAATAACAATTACAACTAAAATTGTGCAATTTTTATGTAGTGAATGGAACAACTCAATGATATTTTTTTATTAATTTTAACAATATATCTATTTAGAAGTTGAAATTTAGAAGTTTATAAGATATATTAATTATAGATTATAAAAGCATAACTGACATGTAGATTTTTGCAATTTTTATATAGTAATTGGACAGATAATATTGCATTTGTAAGTTGCAAGATTAATCAAAGTCTCTAAGATATAATTGAACATATACTTAAGACTAGTAAGTTAAAAATAAAGTTTCTATTTGAAAAGTCTATGTCTGATTATTGGTACTTCAGTACTAAAAAATGAGGATACAGTATCAAAAGAATCAGTAGCCGATGCCAAGATAGTATTTACAAATGCTTTAGCTATAAATCACTCTTGAAACAGTACCTTCGATCTACCTTTAAGATTTCATTAACACCTGCATAGTAATTTATAGTTATGTTACTCAGATTTTTTTCCCTAAAAAGTGATGGAAATTAAGAAATAAAATTTGTTGTTGGGACATAAAATTAAGCATTATCACATAATTTATGTAGTGGTGAGAATCTTTTTCATATGGGGAAAAATAAATCAAATAAATGATTCTTTTTTATTTTACTCTCCTCAAATTGCCCACATAGTTTCGCATTCTTCCCTATTTCACTACCCATGCAATTTGCAAGTGGCGGTTACGACGGAACACAGACATTTTTAAAAAAGTAAAGAAGAAATTCATGTACTAATAAAGTTTGAAATTGTGGCTTTTATATTGCTCCGCAATAAAGTTGGAAAGGCCTTCTCCCTTTTCGCGCTCTCCCTTTTCTCCTCACCGAGACTCCATCCATGCACATTCCTCTCTCACAGCATGCACCAATTTTTTTCCTATTTTCCAGTTGCCTTCTCCTTTCCTTCCTCTTTTCTTCTTCCTTAACCTATTTCTTTTTTGTGCTGTGTTCGCCTACAGTTCGGTGTCGAGACCGCAATAATGCATTCGTTGGAAACTGCAGATTTCGACACAAAAGTACCTCTTTAACTGTGACGAAATATTCGGTAGGAAATGTAGGTCTGCAGGTCCGGAATTGTCCCATTAACGCACAGTTCAGTTTTTATTGGGGCGTCGTATAATTTTCGAATATTGGAAGCACAATTAGAGACAAAGAAGCATAAAGGAAGAGATGCTGGGTGAAAACAGGCCGAAATGCGGTCGTCCTGGAAAACCGCAACTAATTGGAATAAAGTTGTTCGTTTCGGGCTAGCTCCGGGAGAAAAGAAATCTGCGGCCAACATTTCTTTTTCGTTTATTGCGCTTCACCATATGTTCGCGGTTTTCGAAACATTGTATTGAAACCGACAGTTCAAGAGAACATTTCTGGAAAAGAGGTCTTCTTTTGTACCATCCACTGCATTATAGTTATAACCGCAGCTTAAGTTGTACTTATATTTAGGTTAACTTATACTGATGTTTTCAAATTCCAGTAATTGTACAAAGGAAATTTATCAAAATTTAGTTAAAAAAACATCTTAAAGATGAATATTTTTATGAATAGAATATAAAAATCGTTTCGGTCAATAGCCTTATGTAACAATTGATGATTCAAAGTAGTATCTCTATTGGCTGTATATTCTTCTAAAGCTTACGTCGATTATTAAGTTTTTGTTGTCTAATTTATATACTAATGCAGTTTAAAAAGTTGTGTCAAATAATTAAATATAAAAACTATTTAAAAGCTGTTGAAAACTTATGTTGCTAAATAAACACATAGGTAAAAATATATAAATTTTAAAGAAACTGCTATTTTTGTAGTAGATGATTTACACTATCATTTGATTAAAAGTTATATTTTATACAACTTGTTTTAAACATTGAAAGTTGTAAATTATTAGGTTTTCTTCTAACTCTGTATCAATTACAGACTTATTAGTTATGTAATCAATGTTCAAATACAGTTTAAAAGTTGTTTATTCTAATAATAACAATTATTGCAACAATAACTACCGAAAAAATACAAAAACTCAATTTAATAGTAACAAAGAAATAACTAGAAAATAAAGGTATTGCTGCAAAGGGCTATAGACTATAGGTTTTTCTGCCCAGTTTATTCTATTTTCCATTTGTCTAATAATTTATTATGAAAACTATTTAAAGACAGTTGAAACACATGAAGGAATGGAAAAATACATTAATTTAAAAACAAAACTGCTGTTTTTGTAGTGGATGATTTACATTTTAAAATGATTATTTATTTGGAATTTGGGGTATTTGGAGGTCTCCGGAAAACAATGAAAAATGTATAAAAACACAGATGAAATAATATTAGGGAAGTGTGTTGTGAAAGGTAAGGGAAATGGTTCAGTGAATTCATTTAATTAACTATTCCATAATATTCCCAAATGGAACGTGGATTCCCTTTCACGAGTAGCTGCACCGAACGAAGTGACACGTACAAAAAGGGTAGTTTTCTGTATCTCTCGCTCTTTCTCTTTTCACCCCGTTCGATGTATGTGCATATAATATATATACACAGCGTATGCGGCGTGTTCGTATTCGAGTTTTAGCAATTTCCTGTGTGAAAAAGTTAATTGAAAAATGGCCCTTTCACGGAGTGAGCCTCGATAATGGCGAATTGATTCATAAGTGCGGCGCATTGAAAAGGGCCTCACGCTAATATCGGTGGAAGAGGGAAAAAGCCTAAATAATCAGTAAATTGGTTTTTAATATCGGTAAGTGCAGGAACGAGTTTGAAAGTTCCGCGCTTCTCTGAACTTCTGCGAAAGCTCGAATCGCTCTCCTTCTCTCTCCCAAACTCATTCTCTCTACATCTTTCTTCCCCAACCAACTTCCACCAAAACCCCTATTGCTTAATGTAAATTTCAACTGGATTTATAACAATTTAATGCACGAAAAATGCCATCCCCCATCTTAAACTTATCCTCTTCCTCTTCTCCATCTCCGTTTCCTCCTTATTCTTGCCTTGTTCATTCCTTTTGCTTTAACCAAACCAATTCCAATTCCGTCGCAGGTAGTTTTGTACTAGCGGCGGCGGTAATATTATTGGAACTCCGATAATCCGAACACGCCATGCGATCGTTACGTAAATTACATCAATGGAGAAGGCGCTGCGAAAATTCGCCGTCGCGTTTTTCCTCTTTCCACCTCCTTCGCCCCGCCGAACCCGCACTCCTTTATTCTTCTTCTTCTTCATTTCCACGCCAACTTCGAGCGAATCGCAATTTTTCCGGATGCACGGCGGAATCGAGATTGCACCTGAATGATCCGGGGCCGGGGGAAACACTGAATGTGTAAACTTTTCCGCCGGATCGAAAAAAGGCGGGGGAATCCCCCAGACCCCAATATCAACTACGGTTCAATCAAATTGAATCACACAATACTAGATAATCTAGTCCGTAAATATATCGTAACTACACCTATTCCTCTCTCGATTTTCCTCTGTTTTAACGTAATACTAGCACATAACATTTCTTTCACTATACATTATGTAACAGGGAAATCTACATCAATTTTATTATTTTATATAAATATAGCATGTTTGGGACTGAAAGACATCACTTTATAGTTATTTATAGACAAACAAATTGAAATACAACTAATAAATAGCTTTTTTTCAGAATTTACCGAAACATTTACATATTTTTTTAAAAATAATCGTTCAATTCACTTGAAACTCAAATAATCATTGAATATAGTAAAATAATTATTGGATGCAATGCAATAATTGATGATTATAACTTTCTTTTAAACTGTATTCAACTTTTATAAGAATTACAAATAACGAGAGAAACTGTTTTTTTATTAATAAATATAAAAGTTTATGAAATATAGGTAATTGAAATAAGGAAATAAAACATAATCATGAATATAAAATATATATCAATAGCAAATCATCACAAAAATTGTTCAAAACATTGTCAAACATTTTTTTATTGTCATTTTGAAAACTGTTTAATTTACTTAAAAATCATTGAATCACGTTCTGATTTTTTTTGTTTTGTTTGGTGCACGCAATAACTATACGCGCATTACGCGGTTATTTATCACGATTCCCCAGGGTTCTGCCGACTGTGCGAAAAACAAACAACGCTCGAACAAAATAAAATCAGTCGATCATTTCCGTTAATTATGAGTGTTTTAAATAATGACAGCTGCCGCATTTGTGCGCCGCCATTAGCGAACTTTTATTTATTTTAATGAAACCGTCCGTGTATTGAAAACACAACCAAAAAAAAATGTGATCAAACTGTGTTCCAATGCATTTCGTCCAATCGATATTTCGATGTTGACCGTATTCTCCCTTTTTTTTCTCACCCCATGCGTATGCCCTTTATGTGTATAATTCGAGGACCACCCCATAAACGGCTCTGTTTTCAAGTTATTTTTGGTCACCCTATCGCCATCTAGTGAGAAACTTATGAACTATAACCTTTGTTTTGTGTGTTTATTATTAGTTAGAAATGCATATTTATAACATATTTAATTCAATAAGACAATTTTTTAACAATGTACTACGAATTGAATAAATCTTGACTTGAAATTGAAACATTACAAGAAAACTTGTTGAAACATTAAATATGATTTTAATGCTATTATTATTAGTTTTATTGTAGTAAATTCATCGTGAATCACATAAGATGTTAATGTAAGGGTGAAAAATAATAGGAAATAGGATAATAAAGAATCAGTTATATGATTATCAAATTGAAACAAAATTACTGTATATTTTATATGAATATTTCATTATAATATTAGATTTGAATATTTTATTTGGATGTAAAATTAAAGAGATCTAAAGAGTAAAATTTATAAATTTTATATTAATAAGAACATGATATTAAAAACACGAGTTATATAATACTGGATCTCTTAATAAAAATTTAAAAAAACTGTATCAAAATGTTTGAAACAATCCATTTAAAAATATTAAAATACAAACTGAAGTGAAATGTTTGTAAAATGTTGTATAATATGTAACAGTTGTAGAAATGAATGCGTACATATGTTTTTCAGCTGAAAACATCAAAATATGTCATAACATTAATTATTTTCCTTTTCTCTTCGAATTCTCGAACTGTTTATCTCCGCACAAAACACATAGTTTCTCTTATTTCTATCCAGAAATGCATATTTCAATGTCCATAAGAATGGAAATGCATATTTGTGAATTTTATCGGGATGCGATGAACAATTCTGTTTGTATAAAACGCCATTTAGATAGTGGATATTTCCAATGCTGTAACTCAAAAACCTATCGCAAGATACGCTATCTTCGGAAACGAACTATGCACAATTCCTTATACAACCACATAAATTATGCCCGTTTATTCGACGCTCCTTATCTCAAAGATCTCATAAACTTCACGCATTAGGGCCTTAAATTTGGATTTTCAGTCAAAGAAAGAAACACATAGCGATCATCGCCGAGTCAAAGAAGAAAAAAAGCTGAAATTATGAGGGCTAATCCTTTATTTTATTTATTTAGGATGCGAGATATCCAGTTACTTTTGGTTGTAAATCTTGAGCAATAAATCAATACGAGTTGGCACGTTTTACAGGAAAATTTTCGAAAAAACAATATGTATAGAAAAGGGACAAATTTTAATTGATTTCGTAAAGCCAGGTAATCGAACAATTCCCATTGTTTTATCTTCGAGTTTTAATGACACGCATTCTTCGAGCGTGCACGTGATTCGATCAAATTTCTATAAATTTGAGTGTGTTGTGTGTATTTTCTTCCTTTTTCTTATACGTCGATGCCTGTTTTTGTACCTTTTGTGTGTCTCTTTGGCCTGTAAAGACAGTGCGTGCTCGGTGTTGGATTACCTGAGTGGATACGTGTCTGGCTCAAAGAATGAGAACAGGAAAATGAGAAGAATGGGACGAAAAGAAGAGAAGGAAACAACACAAAAAGAAGGGGCGCACTGTGTTTTCTTAGGATGCACTGTTTATTTTAGAAATTATTTTGATGCAATTCTACCAAGAAAAAAAATACACCTATGATGAAATAATATTTTCTTAGGTTAACAATGATCCAACTTCAACGTAGTTAACTGAAAGTGGGTGTATTTCGATCGGAGTAAATTGATTTATAAGGCCTGAATTAATTATTGCTCTCCCATTAGGAATATTTAAAGTATGTTAACAACTAATCGGAATTCCCGTCGGATGGACGGAACAGAAGAAAGGACAAGGGAATGCGGGCCGTTTTCGTCCGGATAATTGGATCGAAATTTTGATGCGACCCGGAGGAAACAAGAACAAGAACCTTTCCACCTTTTGACGGCGAATATCTCCGGCAAATTAAATGCTTTTTGCTGCTGCCACGATAAATATTTCGTCAGGAGCTTTTCGGCAGCTTCTCGGACGCAATTTTCGGTTATTTATGTCCGCACAATCGAGCGATGGAAAAGAGAGCAAATGGTTAGGATCTGTGGGACTGGATAGATTTCAATGTGTAAATACTTGGGCCGAAGGGATAATCCCTTGCACAATGCAACGTAAGGAGGATGAGGAGAGGGAGAGAGCGAAGAAGAAAAAATGAGAATGTAGACGAGAGGACCTTTTGTAAATGCATTCGAGGTTGAGATATGAAAATATTCGCCAGATGAAAGGACGGACATTCAAAGGACGTCGAAGCTGAAAAATGTTTATAGAAAAGGAGCTTATGTGTGTCACAGATATGATACCATGATAGCATAGTGTGTGTTACGCACGCCGAAAGCAAAAAATCACTGGAATATGAGACGTAGTCCAAATGGCGAAAAGATCAAGCTGTAAAGAATGTAAACAAAAATAAAGGGATTCTAAATCACCTGGAAAATTTAGAAAATACTTGATTTGGATGTTAACATTTCAAATTTACACTTTATGTCTTCTAAATCATCCAAACTATGAATGAAATAACAAATTCTAAATTCCATAATAATATAACGAAATATCAATTTTAACACAATATAACAACCAATATTTATATAACAAGTTAAGAATGTCTTATTTTTTATATTTCCTTAAGAAATAAATGAATAAAATGAATGTTTTAATAATAATACAATATATAAAATCATTCAAAAGTGAATTAGTTTGATAAATTATAATACAACAACAACTAATAGTACTAAAGAAATATAAAGAAAATTAAAATAGTATGCTATTGTTGCAAAGCAATTTGATTATTTTATTGGTTATTAATCATTCTTTGAGGTAATATGTCGGAAAGCCTTTAAAATGAATGAGGTAATTCAGGTAAGTGTAAGTAATTGATTCGTTGTAGATAATATGTTGGCATTAGAAATCTTGAAATGTACAGACTTTGAATTGTGGAGAAATCAGTTTGCAGGTGATTTGGGTTATTGAATTTGCGCAGAGGATAACAATATTTTACACGGCAAATCGAATCCGATTCTGTATTTGGACACGGATAGGTAAAAGAAAGTGCATGCAACTTTCTCATCAAATTCCGATCACATTCCAACTGCACTTTGTATTTCGCTCAGCGCTGCTGCGAGTGAATCACGCAAAAGCGCGACACCTCATCATCATCATCATCATCGCCAACACCACCATCACCATCAACAACAATGGCATTTGGTAAGCTAGTTACATGCTCATTGCGCTTCTCGGACTCGGATCTGACCACAACCGCCGCTCCTAATTCCCATTCAAGCAAATCCCGCAATAAATTTAGTGCTTAATCAGGCGAGACATCCTGCCGTTTCTTTTCCGTGCTCGTTTTTATTCGCGTTCACCTTATCTGTGCCGAAAACCGCGAGCATATGGGAACGAATCGATCCGCATCCGTCTCTGAAATATTTCCCTAGTTCCGGCTTCCGCAATAAATCACCCCTCCTCGAGGTTCTTGAGGAGAAAGAGAGTCCTGGGAACGGGTGGACGGAGGAGGAGGAGAAGAAGCGGAAGAAAATTGGCGTGGCCCGGGATCCCGTTTTATTAACATTTAAGTGTTTAACTTTATTTTAAAACCGTGGACGAGGGAGAACTTGCTGAGAAGCCAAAAAGGCGCTTACTGGGCCCGAAATCCCGATGTGAGTCAGCTGCCTCATGCGGGATTATTTTAGTGTCAAAGCGTGACTACGAATACCCTAAAACCTCGATCGATTCGAAAAAACCTCCACCCTCCGCGTTTCATTCTTCCGCCCGTTAGATACGCAAAACATATATATATAATAATACCTAAAAAAATATAATCATATATACACACATAAAGCTGAATGGATAAAAAAAATGAAATTTCATAATTTCATGCCGACACGACGCGAGGAATTTCCATTTTCTAAATAGATTTACGTGACTCGGGAGCATTTATGGAAATGCGAATAAATAAATACGCAGTAAGCGAAAAAAACTTGTTGCTGTTTGGCAAAAAAAAAAATCTGCGATTCTTTACTTTTTTTATATATATATTCCTCCTCCTAATAATGGGTTGTTGTAAACTGGGTCTTTGCTATTATTTATAATCGTTTCTTTCTCGTAACTCTTGAGCATTCGTTTCTACCAATTACCAATCATTTCCATTTTGTTCCACAGCGCTTTTCATTTACATACATACGTTTTTCTCTTTCATTCGCTGATTGCCGCAGTCGTGGATTTGTCGCATGTGACGATTACAATTGCCGCTTGTTTAGTTCCAACAAAAGATCCGTAAGCTCAAACACTGTAATCGGCGAGATACGTTAACTACGACGATTATACTCAATTTTCGGAATTGTTGCTTGTATTTGACCTTACATTTTCTCTATAAACAGTTCAGAGTCTAAAAATTCTTTATAAATAGATATATGAAACACGTCATTCACAAAAATTACATTGAATTTATTTATTTATATAACCAATTTATTATAGATAACACAACAATTATAAATTATTTATGATAATTACAAATATTTTTATGCATGAATTATTGTTGTAAAACAATCAATAAAAGTCATCAAAGTATGCAAATTATGCCCAACAACCATAATTTTTACTGTTGTACCATATTACATTTGATAATTTTTATAGTAAGCATTTGTATCAAAATGGATTAATAAAATTGTTAATTTTTATGTATATTTTATAAATATGTTACCAAAATTGTATAAAAATTCTGAGGATACCAAATTTTTTGCAATTTTATTCAAGTTTCTATTGTTCTAATATATTTTTTGTAATATTTAACATCTATTGCATGTATAATTATGAGTGATGTAAGTATTCACTAACTAAGTATTTAATACTAATCTTTTAATATATATTTTTTTAATTAAGACAATTTATATAAATTATGAAGAATAAATGCTAAATCTTATAAAAGAAAGACCTATGTTTTTTTTTATAATTATTTAAGTTTATTTGAATAGATGATAAACTATGTTTGTAAGTGCTTGTATAATGGTTACAAATTAGTAATGAACAGGTCAACATGATTTGGAAAAAGTGTCGGCACGTTAAAAAACAGAATTTACTATTAGTAAACAGTGTTTGAAGTGTTTAGTGTCAACAGTATTAAATGTCGCAGGATGTAAAAATCGGACAGGTAGTGTAAAATAATGAGATGGTATTGAAAGAAGTCCTCATAGCGTCATGTGGAAGGATGGAACAAATACCGCATTGGTTTTATACAAAGCGAATGAAATGCAGGTGTTTATGTTTCCAGGGGGGCCGTTAACTACAAAATTCATTAACCTCGTGAGGTGTAAAAAGGATATAAATATGTCTGGTGTAGGTTACGTTGTGAAATAAGATATTTTTGTGGACACGTAGAGGAAGGGTGGGCAATAAAAATCTAAATAGAAAGGAGAGTGTTGAAACAAGAGTATCATCCAGTGTAAACATTCGTAGGTGCACGCATTTTGTCCAGTTCGCACTCCTTTGTAATTTCTTGTAAGACGACACTTGGAAAAGCTTTTATGAAACTGACGTGTGCCTGTATCATCTTTCCGCGGCGAGTTTTCAGCTTTCCGGGGGTTGTTTCGGGGAGGAGGAGTACCCGATGTGAATAGCAATTCGGACTAATCGATGATAATCCTCCTTCCCCCATTTAGGGCTTCGATTAGTGCAAACCCATTATAAACTAATAATTGTTCTTGTTGCTATATAAACATCAATATAATTGATGCATGGCCTCCGACAACGGCCAATTCAATATTACACGCCTACATGCATCATCTTTCGACATGTGCGCAAATTTATGTGACGCTCTGAAAATGCACTTCCCTCCATCTATCCGTCTCTCGTCGCGCAGACCGACGCTAACTAATCCACAAATCCCCTGATTTAGAAGTAATGAGGCCCTGCATAGACGCACAATCTGCCAGAATTGCAGCAATTAGCGGAATGAATGTTCTGCAATTAATGCGATGCAAGAAAAGCGCGCAATCATTAAGGATACAGCACTGCATCTCCCCCTCGTCCTCAGACACTTCGCCGTTTCCATTCCTCCCTCATTTCGAAACTTTAAATACGACGAAACACAAATTAGAAGACAGAATGGGAGACTCTCCTTAAAATAAATTAATGGTAATTTAATCGGCATTCACTTATGGAACGCTAAATTGTATGGAATTTAAAGAGATTAGGGCCGGTCCGATCATGTATAATTCGCCAATTACCGTCGCTATCGAATCGGATGTAATTGATTTAATTTCGGATTTTCTTTAATACGTTCCCAAATTGCACTATCCAAACGCAATCACTTCATTCATTAACCATTATTTTTATCCTCGCACCATTACCCGACTCATTATCTCATTCGCATTCATTAATTTAAGCTATTCAAATCTAATTAATCTAATTTAGATTCATTCTGTAATCATTTGAAATCAATACAGTCTAAATCAGCATCCTAAACCTTACAATTTAATAGATTAAAAATGACAGCTGTCATCTTGTAACGAAGCGAGAAATTGGTGAAATACACTTAATAAGTTAATTAACATTACAACTCAAACGATTACAAAGATTGAGAAACATATTTTTTTATTTAATTGTATCAATTTTATTGAGATAATTGAAAATTATAAAAAAATATAATTTATTGCTAAACTCACTTACTGATAAATAATTTGCTGCAATAAGCATTATTTTGAATATATATTGGAAAGTTTTCAGAATGATCCAAAAGATGGTGCTGCAAATGAGTTGTCATTTGAATGCTTATGTAACTTAACATACAGATTGCGCAAATACTATAACAGTAATAGTTAATAACAAAATGATGTTACTTAATCCGTGTTTCAGCTGAATTAATAGTTAATAAGATCAATTACAGGATCAGAAGTTTGGAATAGTTAATAAAATAATATGGCCGAAAGACCTTTGGTATAGTTATTTTTGTAGTTGTATTTTTAATACACGTATTTACTTAATTGTATAATCGACAACTTAAAAATGCCTATCCAGTAAGTACTAAGTATATAAAAAATGTTTCTGAAACTCAATGACAGTCATCAGAAGACAGTTAAAATTGATGTTCCCAGAAGATAATTAAAACAGTACTTAAGTACTAACAGATTTGAAGCTGTTATATTTACCCATTCTCTTATATATAATGTTTTTATTACCACTCGAGTCCCCACCAAATATCTTATTTCACTACGAAAGCAACACCCAATTCCATTCCACCTTCTTCCATAAACACACGTTTCGTTCTTTTCATTCGTCTCGCGTTTTATTCTCTTACACCTTCGGTGGTTAATGACTTTTATAGTCAACACCCGAGTCCTCACCTCTGCGTCGACATAAAACCCAAATTTAATTCAATTTAAATTTAAAGAAAAGTACGGATGAGATGGATGAGTATTAAAGCGGATGAGTGCGAGAGAGAACGGAGGAGAACTTGGGTGTAAGGCGAGATGAGATGATGATGATCATCATAATAAAAGGGTCGCCCGTTTCCTTGTTTACGATGAAATTAAATAAAAATTTATGCCGGTTCTTCCATTGTCTGACTCGGAGGCGAAATGCAAAGATATACATGCATAAATAAGAAAATAAAATGATGAAAGGGGGAAAATTTTAAGTCTTCCGCTTTTTACCATCTTTTCAACGAATCTGGTGTTTCAATAAATAAAAGGATTGAAGCTCTTCCAAGTTCACCATTCTTCTTAGAATAACTTAATTAGAAACATGATTTCCTTTGATATTCATTTTCTGTATTAACAAAAAAATTAGTTTAAAAAAATATTATAACTGTTATTGAACAGAAAAAAGAAACAATATGGAAAGATACATTCCTTTATGTAAAACTTTGTTTTAACTTTACTTTTTGTAAAACATGTTATTTCTTGTTAGTTTATGATAATATTCATTAAAAGGTATGAAAGACCTATAGCTCTTTGCTGAAATTGTTATTGTTGTAATACATATTATTAATTGGTTAATTCAAATTAGACAAGATGTTGTTATTTATTGTTCTTTAATAAAATAGGCTAGGGTATCTTAGGTTAGTTTACTGTATGTTCATTTATATTACTTTAAGTTTATTATAGGCGTATTCGGCTAGAATTGTTAGTTAAGGTTAAGATAATGATAATGTACATGTTAATCTGCATAGGTTACTTGTGCTGAATAAGTGTAGTTATATCATCGTGACGTGTGCCTGTATCATCTTTCCACGGCAAGTTTTCAGTTTTCCGGGGGTTGTATTGGGTGGAGGTGTACCCAATGTGAATAGCATTTATATTACTTTAAGTGTATTATAGCCGTATTAGGTTAGGATTGTTAATTAAGGTTAAGATAATGATAAAGTACATGTTAATCTACATTGGTTACTTATGCTGAATGAGTGTAGTTAGCTTTGATGTTGTCTAGCTTCATCTGTTTATGGTTTGGTTATAAGGTAAAATTATATATGATACTAATATCTAGGATATTGAAGCTCATTTTAAAAAACGCTCATCATGCCCTTTTTTTATCAAGAAAACAACAATATTGAATAACGTTGCACACATCTTGCAAATGGTTTTTATATCATCAATCATAATGATAAGTACTGGCAGTTTGTATACCTGATATATATCTTATTATGTAGTTGCATCTTGATAAAAACTAGACTTACTGACATTGAGAAGCTGCATTTGGGTTAACAAGAAAAGGTAATTTCCTCGAGGCTTTAGTTCGCAGATGAGAACAACGCTCCAGCTTATTGAATAAGCTGGCTGGATTAATTATTGCGTGCAAAAGCAATCTCTTTTCTTCTTAGCTCTTCCTTCTAAAATACAGGATTTAAAAAATGTATTTTTAGGTGAGAATGAATGCTCGGAATAAATATAAATAAGAAATCCCTTAAACGCGGAGCTTTAATCAAGGACTAATTAAAAATGAATGTCCGAAGGACTCCTTTCAGATGTGTGTCGCATCAAAAATTGAGGAACTTGAATTAAAGTTCCTCAATAGAAAGAATTTCCGAGGAGGTTCTTTTTCATCCGTCTTCTCGTTTATTGAATAAGTACGGTGAGCGAAAGAAGAAAAAAGAAGAAGGATGTCCATAAAATGAAGCGAAGAGACAAAAGGATGGAAAAGAGAAAAGTGGTGTGGATCCGAAGAGGCGGAGCGAGATGAAAGTGTGCGATGAAAAATTAATGCCGCGTATCAAATCAGAGGCGGCGGCGTATAATTTGGTAGTTTTCGTTTTTATCGGTTCCCAAAAGGGAAAATCCGATGATTCGTCGGCCACGAAATTCCGTCTCGTTTCACACCAAACTAATTTAATTATCTCCAACTTTATATTTTCCTTTTCCTGCTCCTCTTTTTTTGTTGGATTATTTGTCTTCCGTCTTCGATCTTCTTCCTATGCTTTTCACGCACCGCATGACACCTAAAATTCGCTCACACCAATAGGAAAAGATGAGCTGCAAAGTGGAGGTTTGATGAATATTTAATTCGGTTGGATTTGTGGGCCGATTTGTCATCCTGTCGTGTCTAATAGATTGCGAGGCGTTTCGGCCTCAGGTGAGGGGGCAATCATCTGAATAAAATTTGGCGTCCCGTGAACCGGAGCGACTTAATGCGATCGGACAATCATAAGATAAATCCACTTATATGGAAGACATCGTGCGTTCTTTTACGTTCCGTGTTTCTTATTGCTGCCGTTTTTAACTGTAATCCATCTTTCTCTTGACTCGGTGAGGTTTTCATTCTTAGCCGCTTCGTACATTAACATAATTTTCTGGAAATGCCTTACAAAATGGGGCCATAAAAAGGGACATGGCTGTGCGACGACAAAAGGCCGTTTCCGTTCAACTTGTTTTTCCTCGGCGAAAGGAAATCGAAGAGCAACCATAAGGAATAAATTCCGCGCAATATTTATTCTTCGCTTGTTGTGGGAGAGAACCCATAAGGAAAGAATCTAGCCTCGAGGATGAAGAGGTGGAGAGGAGAAGGAGGAGGAGGAGGAGGAGGTAGAAGCCTTGAACCTGACGATCATTATCGAACGTTTCCTCGTAATTATTATTAACAACAAGCGCCTTATACATCTCCATGCCAAACCCACGTAACTCAATATTTTAACGACACGAAACGATGATTTCTCACTTTTTTTCAATGCGCCCGACTCGTTAATCGAATTATCCGGCTTAAGGCCCAATCGACTCCTTCTCAAATCACCAACAAATTGACATCTGCCGCAATCGTGGGAATCATAGCTGTAATTGGCAACAATACTCCGCAGGATGCATAACAACAACAATCATCTTTAAATCATTTCAGACATAAATTAATAACATCTTCACACAATTCAATACCACTTTCTTTCAGAAAACATGCACCTGAAATTCTCGCAAAGGATTTTTCTACTTAAGATGAATATTATTGTTATTATTACCAGATATAGAAAGAAAAAAAGTCTGTTAAGAACAGAAGGAAACTTTCAAAGCAAACAACAAAATCATTTCAGACATAAATTAATAACATCTTCATACAAATCAATACCACTTTCTTTCAGAAAACACTATAACATGCACCTGAAATTCTCGCAAAAGATTTTTCTACTTAAGATGATTATTATTGTTATTATTACTACATATAAAAAGAAAAAAATATGTTAAGAACAGAAGGAAACTTTCAAAGCAAACTTACAACATTACAAAAGATTAATTTGCATACCCAAGGATGTAATCATAAATAGTTAGTAGAATACATTCAAACTGCAACATATTTTCTAAACTGTCAATTAGATAACATTGTGAATTATTTGAATAAATTAGGTGGTAAAATTATACATTTTTGATACATTTTGAAAAAATGTGGAAACAAGCAATATTATTATGATATCTTAGGATTATTATGAGCTTCAATCAGTCCGGAATTACTATAAACCGTAAATTTTAATTGAAAATTCAGTACTCACTTTTTTTTTGTATACATGCATCTTGTTTAAATGTGAGAATTTTTGTAAGGATTTAGGTATGGTTGCCAATAATTCTAAATATTTGCAGATTTTCGATTGAATTATTATTTTATATTAGAGAATAAAGATTGCAAAATCTTAGAAATATTTAGTAAATTTTGCTTTCAGATTATTATTGAATGAAAATCAATGTAGTGCTTTTCTAAGATATTCAAATTTGTAGTTGATTTGATTTTAATTGCGCTGAGAAAAAACTTTACTTTAAATGTTGCTTTGATATCCTATTGAAACAATATAAACAGAGTAATCAAAAATAGGTCAAACAGTTGTCAGATATCATTTGAATTTAATTGTGACAAGAAAATACCTGCCGTTTATTGTAAATAATATGTTTAAAGGCTAATAAAAATACGGCTCCGGATGTGTTTCAACTTTTCCACTGAAAACCGTTTTAGGTCTCAGTATTTTATATTTGTCCGTAACTCGCGGAAGTTTCCGTTGTCTTAAAGCAGTATTTACGGCGAGGATGTATAAATTTTACGCTCAGACCCTTATAGGGAATTTAAGTTTTTACAGTTCGCTGAAAACTACTGTGATTGTGCCCCCCATTTTATGATGTTATTCCTTGTTCCACAGCGACACGCGACACAACAAAATATATATATATATATAAAACCGTATGTACATAAAAAGAAGCAGGGGGATACGAATGATTTGAAAGGAGGCAATAAAATATACACGCGAAATTGTTAAAATGTAATCCTTGGAATGGATTACGATCCTGAAAGTGTCGGGGTTAGGCCCCGTTACGAGACTAAATCGTCGGGATTAAAGAAATCTGGTCGGTGAAACAAATTGCAATGCGATTAATTCAAATGAAACGGGAGGGATGGAGTTTTCGGATGGTGGCTGTTGCTCGCACAGTTTTAAGAGAAATTAAGCAATTCCACGTTGCACGAAGAATGGGAAGGGAAGAAGAAAAAGGGGCGAAGGAAAAAAGGAGAGTAAAATGAAACGGCGTCCCTCGGGCCACTCCTGAGGGTCCAACATTTGGCAACTCTCTCACATGCACATAGTGTACGCATTATGTGAACCCTTTAAGCGGAGGATGGCAACACGAAAGAAACGGTGCTGTTAAGAGGATTCCATTATTCTCGATGCTTGAATAATTGAAAACCGATTCGGAGAGTTTCATTTGGCGGAATAGACGATGGATCTTTACTTGGCGATCTCTCGACCTATATTCTTATAAACCTTAACATCCAAAACTCTTTTTTTGGCAGATCACATTATAATACTCAATTTGACCTTAATATTTAATTTAGGTCTATTTCTCATCTTTTTATTGATAATAAGATTTGCAATTTCCCCATTTTATTTACGCGTATCAAAGTTTTATATTGAGAGAATTTTTCAGAAGTGCATCATCTTTATACATGTTTTTACTCTCACATTAATCTTGAATAAATATAAACTTCAAAACTTGAATCTTCTTAGAGAATTCCCATAATTTATTGTTTATACATAATTGAATATTTTTATTATAAGTTGGTAAACCATAGTCTCTTAACTAATTTAAATATAGAGCTTACTTTAAATTTTCAAAGTGAACAAATAAAATCAAATTACTTTACTTATATTAACGAATAATAAACAGCCTACTTTTATAATATGTTTATAATAACAACATTTATTGCAAAAACTATAACATTTTACAAATAATTATAAACGAAAAAAAGTATGTTGAAATCATTGAAAGAAAAAGAAAGCATTTGAAGCTATTTTAATAAGTTACATAAAATTTACAATTATTAGAATATATATTAACTATAAAAATTGATATAACAAAATAAATAATTAATTAATATTAGCAAATAATTTTTTCAATACAGTAAAGTAGATACAATTACAATTTGTAAATTCAAAAAAAAAGTTAATATTTAAAGACTATTTTAGAATAATGAAACGTTTTTTGTTTTAGATATGTTCTCACAATGTACTGTTGCTGTGACACATATTTGTGCCAATCTCTTTTTACTTTCCACATGAAAAAAGTATATACAATCCATTTATCGATTCTCACCGCTCAAGAACTCGATGTTCCAGTTACGTGACTGATTATAATAAGATTTCAAGATCGTCAATGTCAAGTATTTATTAACATTAATGATGTTCTTTTTTTATAATAAACTTCGTAAAGTATGAATATATTTTTTAACATAAATGCTTATTAAACTCTATAAATGTGTCTTCCAATTAATACATAATATAGATTCTTAGGAAAAACATGTAAATCAAAATAGTGTAAATCATATACATATCATAAAAAGTTTTATTTGTATAATGCGTATCTCTAATTTGTACTCCATACTTATTTTATTAGATTTGCAAATATTATTCATATTTTCTTTAATAATGTAAGCAAAATATGATAAATATAATAACATTTTTTGATCTTGCAAATGATGTTGAAGTTGATTACTAAGAAACTAAACAGTTGTTAATTCTCATTAACGAAAAGATGTGTTTTTTATACTTAATAAATTAGATGATTTTAGGTCTGTTTTACTAAAATAATTACAAAAAATTTCATGAATATTAGTATATGCGTCATAATTGACGTTTTTAAGGAATACGTTTAAATCTCATTACAGTGCAGAAAGACCTATTATATTGAGTTTATATTTTTGTTTTGAAGTTGTTGTTGCAATAAATATTCTCATTTTCTATAATTTCATTAATATGTCTTCACAAAGCATAAAATTTCATTTAAAAATCAGAATAATTCGATCCAGAAAGTTTAATATGAGCCGGGGCATAATTTTGCGTCCCCCGCAATCTTGCGACAAATTTTCCCGGAGACCATGACTCAAGTTCGCAAATATATGTAGCATTTCTTCTTCTCCTATGCCGGAGCAGTAGATCACCGGTTATTGCCGCCCCCGGAGGCCGGAGCGCTCTCTCCGTGCACGATTTATTAATTTAAAGAAAGAGAAAGAAAAGAAACACATGAAATGAACGAGAGAGAAAGAGAGCAGTGTACGATCTTTAACCTACTAGTTTTCACGACCCTTCCGCATCCTGCGACGCACATTCGCAGATCCCTCACAAAGAGCAAGAGAAAGTAAAAAAAACGGAAACAATTTTTATTGCACCCTCTTTTAATTAATTGTAATCCGCGGCGTAAGCGCACACGCCGAGGGAGGAAGGGCCCTTTTTCCGAAGGGCGAAATAATTGGAAGCTCCCTGAACGCATCGATCAAATGCCCCCCGAAATGGAATTACATCAAAGGAAAAGGAGAACTGCACACACAAAAAACGAATATATATATATTTAACAGTGGGAACGAAACC
The DNA here is from genome assembly GCA_018845635.1 of Nicrophorus orbicollis. Classification (NCBI taxonomy): domain Eukaryota; kingdom Metazoa; phylum Arthropoda; class Insecta; order Coleoptera; family Silphidae; genus Nicrophorus; species Nicrophorus orbicollis. The sequence goes on along the minus strand of JAFMTC010000064.1, from coordinate 424,975 downwards.
ACATTTACAAACGATTAGATTCAGTGCGTTTGGTGGAAAAAAATACATTAATTGTAGTCTGGCGATAATTAACGAAATTGACACGTTCGTGGGGGTGTGCATGAATGGGAACGGCGAGGATTAATTAATCTGGAAGCGATGTGTGGTGGTAGAAGGTATATCACTACAATCCTGGGGGTTCGGAGACATTAAAGCAAGCTGCGACACAATAAACTTAGCGTCTTGGAAGCTTCATGTTTATACATTGCCACTGAATTTACTACCAACTGCTAATTCATTGCAAAGATAAGTATTACATCATTGTAAGTAAGTCATCGCAACTTTGTTTGCAAATAACTACAAAATTCAATAAACAAGTTTTCATAATCGATTTTTGTTGGTCCTAGATTTAATTTCATTTTTTCAGATCACTTGTCATTATTGTACACCGATTCATATTAGTAACTTCAGATTATTCTTTTATAAATTAGTTAGTGAGTTTGCAAATAGCAATTTACTTAGTTTATTAACGTGTTTTAACTATTACATTAATCTGGAATAAATATAAAGTAGTAAAACTTGGAAAATTCACATAATCGTGCATTGTTTCAAATATTTGCTATAATTTGGTTAACCAAAGTTTATAAACTAATTAGAACATAAAACTTACTTTAAATGCTAAAATTGAAAAAAAACTATATATTATTTTACTAAAACAATTGCAAAAACAAGTAATGTTTTAACTCACTTATATTCACTATATTCATTGCAAAAAATTATAAACAATTACAGTCGAAAAACAATATTTTGAAAAATATAAAGTAGTAAAACTTGGAAAATTCACATAACCATGCATTGGTGGAACAAATTGTTTCAAATATTTGCTCAATTTGTTATAATTTGGTAAACCAAAGTTTATAAAGTAAATAAAACTTACTCTAAACACTAAAGTTGAAAAAACTATACATTATTTTATTCAAATATTTGTAAAAACAAATAATGTTTTAACTCACTTATTTATTGCAAAAAATTACAGACGAAAACAAATATTTTGAAATAATTTAATGATTGTAAAGCTTTTCCACTTAAAGGTGGCATAAAATGTATAATTACATGAAATAACTATAAAAATGTAATATATTGAAATCTAATATTATTAAACATATTTATGTGTAGTCACATTGAGCCAATGATTTTTTTGTCCTGAAACTAAATTGACTGAAAATAGAGGAAATAAAACAATAAATTGTAATATATTATTCATAATCAATTTTTATTTGATTGTTGTATTTTATCATTTAATCAAATTTCTAAAAGTTAAGAATTTTGGTTGTTTGATCTTTAATGAAGTGATTAGTGATTGTGATAATGCTGTGATGATCTATAAATATATTGTAATATAAGTATAATAATGTATCTGTATATGTGAATGATTTCATAAAGGTTGGATGTAAGAAGCGAATGGAAGTTAGTTAGTGGTATGTGATTTAGTATCCATCGATGATTCGTTTAAATTCCACGTTTGCTGTTGTTGTTGTTGTGCGCGTTCGGCGTTCGAAAGTATTTTCTTTCCTTTCCTCCTTTAAATATGATTCTCTCTTCATTCTCGTGTTTCTTCATCCATTCTTTCGCTTCTTCTTGTTGCATTTATTTGTATGGCCATAGGTGGTATTATGAACACATGATGATGCATTCCCTACGTACGTACGTATATGCATGTATACCTGATGCATGCATTTGCACGATGAACACTCTTGATAATTTATTCAAGCCAGGTTGTTGCGATGTCGGCCGCATATAAAACATAATTTACTAACGGCCCGAACAGCAAATCTTCTTTAACCATAATGCACCTCTTTCCCATATCATTATCACACCGCGCTCAGCGATGATTAGCCGGCGACGAAGGGGATTCCCCCCTGCGATAGTCGTGCTCGCCTGAGCCTAGGTTTCTCAGCCTCGGCGATGCGGTGCGATGCATGCTAACAACTTCTTCCACCCGAATGTATTATGATTAATGCACCATCGCATTACCGGGAATTGCATGTGTGTGTGCACTTTGGGCTAATATCTCGCCCTTTCTAACGGACCGATTAAGCCCGAACTGCTGCTGCAATGCTCTGGTCTCGTCTGGTAATCGATGGATGTTGACGCAGGTTAAGATCACTCACGTCTGTATTAATCTTGATAAAGTGGCGCACCTGTTACACTTGTTTGCATTTTAAGATTAATAGGCCCCTTAGTGGAATTGTAATAACTTCCACTCGCTTCGAATTAACTAAATTATTTATACCGAACCCGACGTATCAATCTTACTTAGACGAAGGAGAGAATACGGGGAGAAAAAAGTGCAACAAAATAATGCACATTTACATTTCAGCTACCTCCGGCCGCTCAGACCAGTATTCAAATTGTTTTCCAATGATCTCTAAGACACACTGCTTCTCTTAAAACTTCGACATATTTTATACACGCTTAAATTATTATTTAAATTTAAACTACCCATTAAGTAATTACACTTTACAAATTATATACATTTGGTATAATTCAATCATTTATAATATAATAATAATAAACTTCATTAATCAGAAATCTGAACAAAGGGCTATCAACTTGTTCATTTCAAATATACACCCATACCTCTTTATACGGCATTTCGCTATAAGGTCCATCTTCAATTAAGGCACGTTTTCGATTTACGGCCTAAAATGTTTCGATATATCTACATGTTGCCAATCTTGTGCAAGTGCAATAATTGATTCCTTATACGGCTTTTCGCTTTGCGGCCACGTTTCGTGGAACGTATCTAATCGAGGTATGGGTGTATTTAGTTCTCAAACTATTCTTTCAAAACTTATTTAAATCATAAATGTACAAAATTCTTCAAAACTTCTACTAAATCTGCATTCATTAAAAAGAAAGTAGATCTAAAATTAATATATTTTTTCTCTTCACAAATTTGGGAATGTCATTTCGATTATGAATGACTAAAGAATCACCAAAAAAAGTATTCTTTTACACCAGTATTTTAAACTTTATGGCTCGTAAAACGTGTATAATTCAGATATCAGATTACTTTTCGATATATTTTTAACGAAGGGGCCCACGATTTTACGGTGGGCGTACTTCTGGAAGACTCGATCTAATCGTAATTTGAGAAAGACGTAGTCCCCAAATTGAAATTTTAAACTTGTAATAATGAGATCTTTTGTCAAGTGTTCTCTTGTTAGTTTCAGACTTACATTTTTATCTTTTTTCGAATCTTTGATCTTATATGTCCTTGCTCAATCAATCAATTAATTATCTTCAATCACTATCAGTTTTCTCATTAATTAATGGAATCAAACATCTGAAAAAATCGTATATTTGATATAGTAATATCTCGCATTGTCCGGCTTCGATCAGTCCGATATATTTGTACTACTTCATATTTATTGTTTTGTGTATATTTTTTTACAATTGTTATTGTAATATCTTTCTATTATTATTATAATTAAAGAAAAAGCAAAGTAACTTTTAATAGAAGTAAAAATATATGTTTTTCCATCTTTTTTGAACAATAAATAAATGTTGGTTTTGCAAATTACGAACTATGCTTGCATTACAATTGAACAATAAAACGGACCTATAAAAATAATATGTAAAACTATGTTAAACAAAGGGACGAAACTGGGATTTTTCGATATTCGATTTGAGAATGGAGATTAGCGTGGAAATTTATGAAATGCGACGTTGCTTTTCCGGCGGTATTCTTTCGTCCGTTCGACTGTGAACAATTTTTAAAACAAAGGGAGGCAACTGTAAATAGAGGAGCGGACGAACAAAAATAATAAAGGAGAAACGACAAGAGCAAAAATGTATAACGAAAATAGGAGAGCCGAAGGAAATAAATAAAAAAGAAGTGTATATAAACTGAGCCGGTGAAAGCGTGAGTTCGCTGCAATTACAATAGATTTGCTGGGGATGTTGGAAGTTTTGTTTGCAGCGCACAAAGAGTTAAGGGTTTGGGGAGAAGGGATGGAGCGGTATCCGAACAAATGGCGAAATCAATACAACGGCGGCGCGATAATCTAAATTAATCTGATCGGTTACCTGCACAAACGCACACATTTACGTACGAGAATGGTCAGGAACTGTGATGCAAAACCATAATAACTGGTTCTCTTTAAACGCGAGCAAGAAACCAA
>JAFMTC010000064.1:371765-419472 GCA_018845635.1 Nicrophorus orbicollis | reverse complement strand
TTTGTATGGTTAGGTTAATAATTTTGTATGGTTAGGTTAATAATTTTTACCGAAAATTTCGATTTTTCACATTTTGATTTTTTTTTTGTATGGTTAGGTTAATAATTTTGTATGGTTAGGTTAATAAAAAATGTTGATTTTGTATACGTCCTATTCAATATATGTCCAAGCATCAGGAATGCATTAATGTTGAATACCGAGGTTTCACAATAACTTAAAAACTATTTAGAAGATATTCATTTATGTATAACCAAATCAAAGCTAAATATTCAGTCTTTAAAATATGAGTACTAGTATAGTAGAATCACTTGTCTTTTAAAGGTACTTCGTTGTCAAAGTTTTTTCAAGTTGTAAAAAAGCAGTATAGATTATTTTGAAAACATAATTCATAGCAAAGATTACCTAATAATTACTCCCATATTATTATTATTATAGTATTAATAAAATAATTTTATTTTCATTTTATTGCTAATAAAATATCGGTGAGTTTGAAGTTTGCATGGATGCACGTGCAGACGCCCTCTTGATTATAATGTTATTATTTCTCAACTTGGCTCGGCCATAAACTATAACATTATTCTGTCACGATTCATTACCCCAGTATATTTCAACCTCATCATTGTAATGCGTTATAATTAAATCCTGCGAAGTTTACTTAACAAGTTCGGCTGAGACGAGATTACGAACAGGTTATATACATTACAAATATCTTTCATTAAAACAAATGTAGCTTATTAATTTCATTGATTTTAAATTTAAATATAAATTACTTTGCAGAACCATAAATGATAATCTTCATTGATTTATTTGTATATGTTTTATCATGCAATTGTTGAACGCTACATTCGCGTTTATTCTTAATTGTATCGAACTTTCACAAATTTACTATTCTAGCATTTTGATGAGGACTAAATACTGAAGTGAACTGAAGGTCTATCAAAAAGTTGATATTTTTATGATGATGATGATCGGAGACGTGTGTATTTGCGGGGAAACGCGCTTAAATAATGCAGAGCGTCCATAAACTGAAGAACCTGTAAAACTGTAATAAGTGTCAATATTGTGCTGAGGCTGTTGTCCGGGGTGTAAGTGGGACACCTGCTTCGAGGTGGAAAGTTTAAGCGCTCTTGGATAATCGATGACGGCAGGCGGATGGAATTAAACGAAAACAATCGAAAATCGCGAGGCCCATTCCCTTCCACCTTTTGTCTGCGTAAATGTTTAATTGTGCGCCTCGAACGTTGCCTAATAAATAAGCAATAATTGCGGACCGAAGCTCTCATAATCGATTCAGGAGACGATGAATCACCGAATGTATAATATTTTAATTAAAACGTATTCACAATTGATTCCTCCCATCCACTTCTTATTGTGCACCATTGTGCAGAGAGAGAGAGAGTGTCTTCGGTCTTCGGCCGCGACTCCAAAGACACAGTTCAAAAGGTCAGCGGACGAAAAAGCAACGAAGACCGAAAAGGCAAAATCGAAATGAGAGAAACCGATTGTGTACACTCCTCTGTCTTCGTCTGCATTCACGCAACGAAGGTAACGAAAATATGTTTAATTTAATTAGGATCCGAAACGCACAATGGAAATCCAATAACAACATGATTTCTAAATTTATACAAGGATCATTGATGAGATCATTCATCGGCTCTTGCATTGTTGTTCCTCCGCATCCTTCACTTTGTTATGTGTCTAAATATTGAGGTCACGGGTAAAACTAACAACAATACAAATACTATATATTGTAATACCTCTCTTCTTAATCTTGTTTTTCGACGAGAGAATAGTGTAAAATATTGAAATTGAAAAATATTGCATATTTGATTCTATAAATTTCTTAATTATTTGATATTTATAATTATTTTTTTACAAAAAAAAAAAGAAACTTAATAGAATGTAAATACAAACTCCTATTTAAAAGAATTCAAATCCAAAATTAAGACAAGATTCCGTCATTTTCATTCCTTAGTTCCGCAATATCCATCAAATGTAAGACATCCAACTGCCGTCCAATCCTCGAATATGGTTTCCCCCTTCTCCCCCAATGCCAGAATCCTTTATTGAAAAGTCTCCACTTGTCCGAACGATCCTCCCTTCGTATTCTCATCAGGAGTGACCTCCTATATTCCATAACCAAAATTGTTCCAGTCCTCGATAGGTACCTCTCAATTTCCATAAATTCACCTCAAAAGACTCAAATTTACACTTTTTCTCCAAATTTTGTATCTCTCACATCCATCAACCCCTCCTAAATGTAAGTATCCCAGACTAACCCTATTCTAATATCTATTATCCCTATAATTATTATTTGTAAATACAAAAAATGCTATAGCTGCAAAGGGCTATAGACAATAGGTCTTTCTGCCTTGATTATAAATAAATTTATTTGAACTACAATGGAAAGTTCGCATCAAAGAAATTTCTAAGTTAATTAATTCATATTTTCTAATTTTGGAACTGCACTCTTAAATCATTATGTGGAAACTGCTAACTAAAGGCGAAAATGTTGATCCTAATCTCTTCGATTCCCGCAGGTGAGGTCCGCATTGACATTCACGCAATCATTACTAAACGATTGCGATTTGGTGTGTCCTGTCGCGCCGAGATCGAGTTTCGTAACCAAGACCTACTTTCTCATTACCAAATAGAAACAAACAGGACAATAATTAACGTTGCACCACGTCCAGCATTGATTTATGACAATTTTATCCGGGCAAAAGTAATTAGTCGAGACAAGGCGAACGAAAATATTGAAATATTACGCAATACGTCTTAATACGTTCCAGATAAATAGTACAAACAAAAATAATGTTATTTATCTGTTGGGTGGGATTTGTCATGTTGAAATGCACCATAAATCAGCCGGATATTATTCCGATGATAACGGAAAACGGGGTTATCGATTTCGGTTTTCTTTTTTGTTGTAATATTCTCTTCTATTTAATTTTCTTTTCTTCTGGACCAGATTCCCGGACGTCGGTCCCTCCATTCTTTCAGGAAATATTTTAATAACATTTCCTTCTTTACCCAGCAACGAATATCGTGGATGGCGTGGAAAGCTTTTTTAAGTGCTCCGATTGTGGTCTTCCAGAAAAAAAAAACTGTGTGTAAAGAGTGGAACACATGTGAATGCACTTACACCGCATTCAAATCCGTATTAAGTTTTTTATTTAACGATAGTTAAGTGCACCAAAATTGTGTTAAAGAAAAAAAAGAGAAGAGAAACACCATTGTAATTGCATCAACATCCCGGGACGATGAACAGAATCTGTTCCAATTCCCCCATCAAATTTCATCACCGTATGCATCCGTATAGTGCTGCTTCCTCAACCTCCTTCGATCTCCTTTTATTTTATCTTCTTTATCCTCGGAACAGTAAACTAAATCTGCATTTACAACGGATTTTTACGAGCGCCTCAGCAGCAAAATTTATACACATCTGAGGAAGGAACTTTATGTATCCGCTCGATGCTCCTCCCGGTCCCGGTATCATCTCCCTTCGGAATCTATCATCTGTTAAACAAAAGCGAACTTTGTTCCAGATTAAGATAGGGCATGTAATCCTTTTTATCCTTTTGCCGCCTTTTCCTTCCCTTCCCACCCACGCCTCTTCATCTGCCGATGCCCCAATTAAAATTAAACTTTTCCGCCTTGATCCTCTCGCAAAAAAAAATAATTGAAATATATATAGGAGAAGTATACATTTTATAATAAAGGAGGCTGCTTCCGCAGCTTTTCATTAACCGAGAGCCTTTCGTCCGTACTAAAACCTAAATAAAAAGTAAGAATTCGTTAAGAAAAAGTAACCTTCATAAAATATTCATTTCTCCTTTGGGAAATACATCAAGTTTAGTTACTGTTAACAGCAATAAATCAAGTAATCATATTTTTAATGATATTAATCAATTTTTTTCAAAAAGAAGCAAATAATACTTTACTTTTTGGGATCTAGGTGACTGGGGATGGTTGTCACAAATATTAAACTTTTCAAATTTCAATAAACACAGTATCTTATTAATTTTACTGCCAAACTTCAATTGAATCCAAATTACTTGTTTGTAATTATTATTTCTTAAAACCTATTTTTTCTTCTTAATTAATTTCCCAATATTTAATTTCAAATAAACAAGTGTTAAATCAATGTATTTATGTTATATTAATTCTTTTCAAGATATAACTCATATTAGAATCAGGATTTTCTTGTGCTTTTTGACTTAGATAAATTTATTGTTTCCCTCCTAAATGTTGGTATAGTAAAAGGAAATCATATAACAAAATTTATGTGTGGAAATTGAACTGAAATAGTTCTGAACCCTCGAGGGGTCGTCCGAAATCCCAACACGGTCATTGCCTTATAAAAAATGCCTCCGGAAAATGTACGGTTATAGGCCAGAAAAAACGAGAGAAAACTCCCGAAAAAAAGTAGGAAGCGCAAGAAAAGCCCAGCGGTATGCAAGCAACGAGAGGAGAGTTTCAATAATTGAATGAATTTATACCTAATTGGACTTCGAGGCAGAGTTTTCGTTTCGACCAAAAGTTTTTCACTTGCTAAAAAGGACAAAGAGGAAAACCGAAAGAAAAATGCACCGGAAAAACAAATAATATATATATTTGCTCCCGTTTGAAGTATAAATATTTTAACGTTTTTTTTTTACAATGGATATGTTTTACGTGTGTGTACGAGAGCATGCATACACATACATCTCCCTGTATATATGTTCGAGTCTAATCAAAAGTTTTTAACGCTCGGAAACTTTTGCAATTTCAAGTATGTAGTCCAGTCGGTTTTCCTTGTGCCCTTTACTTCCCTTCCCTGCACTACCCTTCGCTTCCCCGACTCCGAAAGCCATTAGTTTTATTCGCTTCTGGTGTGTTGGTGGGTCAAACTTCTTCAGGAGGTCTCTCTCTCACTCACTCATTGTGTGCGTCTCGACGAATCGAAAGGTTCCGACAATTTACTGCTTCAGGAATATTTCGTTTCATATGCAGTTTCGTTATGCCCGTGCACGCGAGGAGCGCAAACCAGGATGAAAGCAGACGTCTCGAAGTTGAAAGAAATTTTATATTAATTTATCTCGCGTTTTCCTTCGCAGATGCGGAAAATCTCACCGTTCTGCATTCAACTTCACGACATATAAATTACCGTTGCGCAGTTCGCAAATTTGAATTATTACAATGTCGCAAAAAAAAAGGGAAATCGCAAAGGATAAAAGAATATATTATGGGAACTGAGCGTGATTGTATGGTTTACAAAAAATAAAAAATAAAAAAAGGAAACGTTTGTCTGACATGTGAGAAGTTTTGCGGTGAAGATGAGTAACGAACGTGAGAGGGATAAGTTTAGGTAAATTACGACCTATCTGGTACAATGTAGTAGTGTGCGGTTACCAGATGGCGAAGTTTAATAAGAAAATTATTATTCGAGCCTCTATAAAGTGTATGGTAATATTAGTATTACATCTGTAGTTTATGAAAGATTTGGATAATCCTGGAAGGGGAAAGTTTTCCAACTCGGGAAGTGCACCGGACTCCGTCAGAAACTTTCTAAATAAAGAAAACTTACACACAAATACACATTGAAAAACTACTTTGTTCTGCAAAAAAAAAGTACATCCTAATTAAGTGGTCTATATATTTCATACGTGGAAACTATTGGGAATTGAAAACTTTTATTTCTAAAGTAAAAATTTAAAAAATTCCATTACTTTACTATTGTCTACTTCAATCTTAATCACAGTGAAAAACTGCTTTTTAATTACGTTTTAATCAAGTTATCTATTATCTCCATACAAATTTGTATTTGTTCTGGAAAATTACCTTTAATCGACAAATGTCTATCACATTCTACAAACTTTCCAAATGGAGAAAACTCTTTCAAAAAAATTAATCAAATAGTCAACATTTTTCAAAAAATGTTTTCAAAATGTCTATTCCTTGTGAAGAAATATACAAATTTTCATTAATCGACAAATGTCTACTACATTCTACAAACATTCCAAATAAAGAAAACTCCCACACAAACCGATTTTTCTTTTACATTTTTAAAGTGCGTCTTAATCAAGTGGTCTATATGAACGGGATGTAAAAAGGGTACGTGTATAATGGTCGAGCGCATTACCATACAGATTCAGTTTACACTTTATAAATATTAAGTGGTTAATTTCCAGGGCTCGTCTTCCATTTAAATGTGTGCCTTTGCGGCACGTATAAATTACAATTAAATATCCATAATTAATAATTCCGGCGCCTTTCCAAATATTTGCCATTCGTTACTGGCTTCCCTCTCTCGTGAGCTGGATATAACGAGCTCGTAATGATGACGTCCCGACCGCAATCACGAATGGGAACCCCCTAATAACGTTATTAGATATGAGGAAAAGAGGTCTAACGACGTGTCACCTCAGCCTACTCGTTATCTTCCGACACCGTTAAATTTCAAATGTCCATTATGTTGTAATTTACCAATAACAAGCGTCGGGGTCTCCGCTTTTTTGCGGCGCTTCCGACGTCCAATTTTATGGATGGTACACTTTTAAATTACAGCCTGCATTCGTTTCTCTGTAACTTAATTGGGAATTAGAGAACAGTTGCTCGTAACTCTTTGTTATTTTCCTAATATTTACATTCATTACTTTTTCTTTTCCTATACTTTTTTATGTACTGCATTCAATTTATATAATAAAACCATCTTCAATTCATTTAAAATAACTAGATTGTTATATTTTATAGTAGATGAATGTACATTTCATAATTAGTAGTTAAATTTCAATGCAATGATGATATTATTTCTGTAATTCGTCACTAACAAGGTTTTCTAAGTCTTTCACGTAAAAACCATCATCATCCGCATTCTTAACGATTGAGTCAACTTAATTTCCTTGAAAAATGTTCTACTTCTAATTTCTTGGATGCTATTCTCCTTTTTCCAGTACATTTTCTTTCTTCTAGATTCTTTTTTTTAATATTTTAAAGTATAAATGAAATTCTTTAAAAACATATAATAATTACTAATATTATTGCAAATATAATCAAATAATTCATTGATTAGTAATACCACAAAATAATAAGCAAAGGCATTTTGATATTGTAATTCAATTTACTATATTCTGGTCTATATAAAACATGTATAATTAATAATAATTATTTAATTAACAGTAATTGTGAATGAGTAATTAATTTTCAAATACTAGTAGCTTTCTCCGTAGTAATTTTATGACTGTTTTCATGTCTTGATGTTCAAAGATCGCTGCTGAGGAATATGATTTACTACCAGTTGGCATACACCCAAGAGCATCTTCTGAAACTCGACAACTTTTGGCGGAAATACTTCTTCCCTATTTATTCTCATTCTTTAATGACCGTTATATAATTACCTTTGCGTCTTATAAATCTAGCAAAGTCATTTATACACATAATTAATCTCTGTCCATAAAAAACAATGGTTATATTATACATGATTCCAGTATAATTAAAATCTAATGCTGCATAATTATTAATTAGATGAATTGGATAATTATTATTAGTACTAAGATTTGTTTAATTACCAAAAAAAGGGAATTTTGAATAGAATGTTGCAATTAATTATACAAGAAGAAATTATGAAAAGATGTTTATATTTCTTTATTCTTGTTGAATTGAGTTTATTTTTTGTAGTTTTTGTTGCAATTTATTGTATTATTTATTTAAACATATTTTGGTCCAAATTGTGATGAAGGGTTGTTAACTAAGGTCTTTATACCTTTGAGTATATAAAATACTAATGTTTACTAACTATTATTAAAAATAATTCAAATTTATGTATGAATTTAAGAACGTTGAAATGATACGTTAAACAAAGTAAAAGTATTATTAATTTGGGAAATTTCTGACAAATATTGAAACTAATTAATATTTGTTATTTTATTTAACAACACTCAAAGTTTCATCTAAAAATTATATGTATATTTCTCGTATTTCTAATATCGATACTTTGACAGTTCTTACTACTACTTTGACAGTTTCTTAGCAGACGAGGTAAGACCTTAAGTTTTCATTTGAGTATATTATACGTTTTTATATCAATATTTTGATATAGGGTTGAAGCTTGGTTATAGGATGTTATTTTTTTTGTGGAGGTACTCTCTTTATACCAGAAGATTAAGAGCTATCAAAATAATGTAGAGTATTCTATAAGACAAATTGTATTTTTTTTAATGAAATTTATAACTGAACTTTGCTTGATACAAAGAAATTGGTTTTGATTAAATGTACTGATACAGTAGTGTCTGTAATTTAAATAATCTTTTTATTTATCACGTAAGTAGAATCTGTGATTATACTTTCTGTATCATTATAATACGAAAATGATTGAGGTTTGAACGTCGTGCGAAATAATGCGAAACATTAAAGCAGAGCGGGGGGTGCGCTAAGGGCATTTTAAGTAGTGCAACGAAAAGAAAAAGTAATCAGAAAAGAGAGCGATTTGCAGAGTTAAACGAAAATTAGTTTTAATAATCGCAATTCTGAGTGCAGTCAATGGTGGGCGCCAATGGGGCCGAAACACGCGAATCCCGATGATCCTAATCGCCGGCAAATATGTAATTATGCATCGTAAAGTAGCCATCTAAATGGACGATCTTTGTCGTCAAGCCAAAAGGGCCTTCGTTTAATATCGCTTTACGGATAATGCCACGGACGCAAAAAAAACATGTAATGAAAGAAGACGTAAAAAAAAGGAACAACAACGACGAAATCTATTAACTTTCTTTTTCTATACGCTGCGGATAATTTTTCTCCCCGGGGAGAGACGACCCGGACAGGTCGTTATGTCACTGTCATACACACGGAAACGGAAGCAGGGCAGGAGCTCGACGAGGACGACGAAGGGCACAAAAAAATGTACGTGGAAGGACGAGAAGAGCGAAAAAGTCGCAGCCACCATTCAGTGTTTCCGGTTTAATATTTTATATATATATAGTATATATATCTCTCGATATATGAAAGTCCAACTTTTTCCATATCTCCCCTACATCATGAGGGCAATTTATTTCAACTACAAATTTGAATTTTGTTTTATTCCTCGTTGAAGTCGGAAGTGACAACTATAACATTTTTATTGTTTTAGATAATTTTATTTATTATCTGTTGCAAATACTTTCTTACAAATTTGTTAGATCGTTTATTTTCAATAAAAGCTACAATTAAATTCAATTTTGCATAATAATGATGCATAACATCTAATACGTAAACAATAGAAATTGAAATATGTCTAAATTATGTTTTTAACTAATCAACTTAAATCATTTATATCAGAGCAGAAATAATTATTATTATTTCTATATTAAATAAATAGTAGGCTAAAATAGAACATATATAAGTTTGATTGAAGAAACCTTAATTTATTTATAATTTATATATTCAATATTTGCATCTCGTTATGTAAAGCATCTACTAAGTAATCAACTAAGTAATAAAACGCTAACAGCAAGTGCTTACAATTGATACAAGTGCTGCATTTAGGTAAAGTTTAACAATTTCGGAAATAAAATTATAAAATTGGACGATGTCTGTCAGTTATCCAAGTTTGGAGCATTAGATCGGTACGTGTGGATGCGTCGTAACGAGTTTAAATCCACCAAACAACGTTTATTAATGTAAACTCAAAACTAGCGAAAGGGGAGAGAGCACTTTAATTAAATCGCGCCCTAAGAAACCCTCCACCTGTCAACCATACGAACTTTGTCTTTAAGCTTTCTTGTGAAACAATCCGAACTATTTTTAACCTGCACAAAGTCAAAAAAAAGAAGAAAAACAATTCCTTCCTAGAAGCAGTTGTTGTTTCATCCTCTCTCGTTATTTATTTCGCCGTTGCATTATAATTAATTACGCGTAGGTAATAATTAGTTTCGTTTCGTTTCGTTTTTTTTTTATGTTTTGTTTGTACCGAAATGTTGAGAAGATCTCGGGCGGCGCGAGAACACACGGCCCCAGATCTCTCTTGTGTTGTTTTAGGCGTCCGGTAAATATGAGAGATCATCGAGAAAGATATGAGAGGTGCTCTCAACTGAGAGAGGGCCTTGTTTATTCAGGTTCCTCATACAACACACCTCTCTTCGGAGATGACACCGCATTGACCGATCGGAATTTGGTACCAGAAAATCTCCGCTCGGGCTCGAACTTTCATACACCTGTAACTGGATTGAAACTGGGTAAAACCAACAGGAATTTAATCAATTTTACTAAAGGGTTCCTCTCGTTTTTTTGTGGAACTCCTCTTCAAAAATCCGTACATAAACTAAATCTGTTTGACAGCATACCTTCATATTTGAGTTATCTTCCATTGATCTCACTTAGGTCGTTAAAATACTCACCTTTATATACTATTTCAAAGCATGTAATAGAATTTGTAAAACAATTTCTTTACACAAAACTTGTATATATATATATCACATATGATAAAGCATTCTAAAGCTTATGCATTTCACAAAAATTTTAGATAACAATAAAAATAATCATTCAAAGATATCATTTCTTTGATTTCATTTACCAGTTTCTCTCGTAATTAATGAATAAAAGAACTTTTTCTTAAAAGTTTGACAAATTTTATTATATTATTTTATCATAATTTTCGTATGAAAACTGTTGATATTTATAAACAAATGAATGATTTGTTTAATAAGTATAATAAGTATACATGAAACTCATTCTAATTATTTGGTATACCTTTCCAAACCATTAAAATGTTTGTATGTATATCTCACATATGATAAAGCATTCCAAAGCTTATGCATTTCACAAATATTACTTTTATAACAATAAAAATAATCATTTAAAGATTTCATTTCTTAGATTTGATTTACCAGCTTCTCTCGTAATTAATAAATAAAAGAACTTTTTCTTAAAAGTTTGACAAATTTTATTATATTATTTTGTCATAATTTTCGTATGAAAACTGTTGATATTCACAAACAAACGAATGATTTGTTTAATAAGTATAATAAGTATACATGAAACTCATTCTAATTATTTGGTATACCTTTCCAAACCATTAAAATGTCATTCATTTTTTAATCCAATTCTAATGATATTAGAAGAAATGTATTTCTATAGAGTTATATAATATTTCAATAGAATTGTAAATATTTTATTTAGTTGTTATAATGTAATACTAATGAGCAATGCAATTTGGAGTGGTTTGAAATGTGTATGCGTGACGAAAGCGGGTCACAGCCAGTTGAAGCACGTAAACAAGAGAGAAAATGTACGTTAAAAAAGTGAGAAAGATAGTCACAGTTTTATGAGAAAATTACCGTAAATTAGAGGAAATTAAGTAAATTTTGCAATGTGCCTTTGCAATTTAAGCCACCCACTGGAAATGATGACAGAAGCCCGAATTGCTCTTTAGCATTTAGTTCGCTCGCCCTTTGCTACTCGTTTTCAACGTAATTGGATGAAACAAAAGGCAGCAACATGGACAACAAACGCGGTGGGAGGAAACTCCCTCCCCCTCCTCCTCCTTCTCCTCCACCAAAAAACAAAATAACAGAGAAAGATTATGGACAAATGGCGGCCATTTAATGAAATTCAGAAAACAATCGAAGGGTATCGAAGCGCCGCCTATTAAAAGGGGGATAGATGGACACCGGAAGTCCACCATCTTGGCTCGACGCCAACGGTCGCCGCATAATTAGATTCTGCTCCGTCCGATTTCCGGTTCACCTTTCAACTGATTATTAAATTAAATTCAATTAGTCCGAGGTGGCGGCGGCGGCTGAAGAAGGCGACCCCCCGCAGGGGCAAAGTCCTTCCTTTTCATTTGGCCGCCTTTGGTGTTTTCGTGGGGAAAGAGGACGAGTTCGAGTGCGTCGCATCGCGTCTTACCTTCTTTAATTAATTAATTTCGTTACGTGAGCGGCCTGGGTAAATGCGTATTGGAGACTCTCACCTGAAACAGAGGAGAAGAATAAACGGAATGAAGATCGGTGGGATAGATTAGTGGGCGATTTTGCATACGCTCGGGCTGGGAATTAAAAATGCATTAGCCGTTGAGCGAAGGAAGAAGGGAAAGAGAAAAATAGTGGGATATAGAGGACTTGGCAGAGTAAATCACCGTGCTGAAAGCTGCGTGAAAGGCATACATACACATCCGTGCGTCTGCATCCTATGCTAATACCACCCACGCCCTTCCTCGTTTTTCTCTTTTCTCCTCTTTCATTTTCATTTATATTCTTTATTGCTGCGTTGTCGAGTCATTACTTTTTAAGGCAGAACTGTTGGCTTTAAGACTTTATCTCTTACCTGTTAATATTAAATTATTTACCTTGCGCACAAAGGCTGCAGTCAATACTCCTTTGTAAACGTATTTCTTTATGGACGCAATAATATTTACTTAAAATCAATAAATTATTACCATAAATCAAAATCTTTACCTTTATGAATTACAAAAAAATATGATCTAATCTAACTTTGTACCTATTAATCATTTGAAGATAATTTTCTTAGTAATTGAAGCAATTGATTTTAAATATCAAAATTTTATTGTGAGAAATTACCAATAAGAAATGAATATTTTATATTAAGTTATCATAATAACCATTTACAAATGAGATTGTTTTATAACAATTGTTTTATATTTTTGTTATGTAAATATATTTTGTTTTCTGTGTGTTTGTATCTGTTGCAATAAATTTTATTATTATTATTAGTTAAATCTATCTAAGACTTGTTAATGAAATATTGTATGGAAAAACTGAAATTTATAATTGAGAAAATGTATAATTTGGAGTGAAATTTTTGAAGAATGTAATGGATTTTATTGATAAATAAGAGTTTTTTTTTCTTGTTCTTCAGATTGTTAAATATTTTATGTAATGAAAACGAAATTATTGTTTTTTTTAATATAACAATTTTATTGTGAGAAATTACCAATAAAAAATGAATATATATTAAATTTTCATAATAACCATTTACAAATGAGATTGTTTTATAACAGTTGTTTTTTTATTGTTGTTATGTAAATATATTTTGTTTTCTGTGTGTTTGTATCTGTTGCAATAAATGTTATTATTATTATTAATTAAATTTACCTAAGACTTGTTAATGAAATATTGTATGGAAAAACTGAAATTTATAATTGAGAAAATGTATAATTTGAAGTGAAATTTTTGTAGAATGTAATGGATTTTATTGATAAATAAGAGTTTTTTTTCTTGTTCTTCAGATTGTTAAATATTTTATAAGCAATTAGTTAAAGCATACTGTTTGTATGGTAAATTGCTGCGTAAATTAAAGCTCTATTTTTGTAGTAGGTTTTTTGAATATTTAAATTCGACGTGTGCACTGAACATCGGACCAATTTGGTGGGTTGTGTAAAACTACTCACACACACTGCACATTACACAACAGGATAGAGGAGGATGAAGAGGAGAGGTAGAAACAAAGCGAAAAGAACGGTACAGAGAGAAGGGCGTAGAAAACGAGAGCGGACAACAGAGATGGAGGAGCAAAGGAATAAATAAAAGGGGGGAAAGAAAGCAAAGAAGAGATAGAGAAACGAACAAGAGGAGTGTACACACATATAAAACGGACAACAACGAGAGCGCTTCACATGCTTTGGTCCCGACGAAGAAATAAATTACTTCGGACCTGCCTCCAGGCCAACCGCACAACTAAATTAACTCCGGAGGAAAGTTAACACTATTAAGGCCCGATTCGACGCTAACAACTCGCTCACAAATATTCATCGAACATCCATCAATGACATACACACACACATACAAAAACGTATACATACACACACACACACACGAGAAAGCGCGGACATTTATCTCCAATAGATTGATTCAGTCGGTCGCACTGATTGCATCAATAAAACGACAAGCATCAAAAGCGTATCCGTTTTGCAAGTAAATACATTTTGCAATTTATTATTCGCAATTCGTGATATTGACGTAACATTCTTTTTTCTTTGCATTGCTGCTCCTGTTGTTTGGTTTTTAGGAAAGGCGTTCCATAATGTTGCAGTGTGTCTGCACACGAGGCGACAGATTAAAAATACAGTTTCCATTACTAATTAATTCGCTGGAAATTCTATAGCCACGACATTTCCATCAGTTTTATTTCAAGTCATGAATAAAAAGAAAGGTAATGCACCTGCCAATTCCAACGTGACTACCGAACACTGCGCCTTTTGTTATTTATATTTAGTTTCCTAGAACAAACTATGAAACATCTAAAATCGTGAAAATGTAGTGAAATATGTACAATTTCTGTTCCTACACATATTTCAATTTAAACTCATTTACAACTCATTTACTCAATCCGCACTATGCGAGGTTTGCTATATCATTACCGAACACTACGCCTTTTGTTATTTATATTTAGTTTCCTAGAACAAACTATGAAACATCTAAAATCGTAAAAATGTAGTGAAATATATTCAATTTCTGTTCCNATTTAAAATCGTGAAAATGTAGTGAAATATGTATAATTTCTGTTCCTAGACATATTTCAATTTAAATTCATTTACAACTTGATTTTAACAGTCCTGGATCCGCACTATGTGAGCTATTGCTATATCATTACCGAACACTACGCCTTTTGTTATTTATATTAATTTCCTAAAACAAACTATGAAACATCTAAAATCGTGAAAATGTAGTGAAATATATACAATTTTTGTTCCTAGACATATTTCAATTCAAACTGATTTACAACTTGATTTTAACAGTCCTGGATCCGCACTATGCGAGGTATTGCTGTATCATTACCGAACACTGCGCCTTTTGTTATTTATATTTAGTTTCCGAGAACAAACTACGAAACATCTAAGATCGTGAAAATGTAGTGAAATATGTACAATTTCTGTTCCTAGACATATTTCAATTTAAACCCATTTACAACTTGATTTTAACAGTCCTGGATCCGCACTATGCGAGGTATTGCTATATCATTACCGAACACTGCGACTTTTGTTATTTATATTTAGTTTCATAGAACAAACTATGAAACATTTAAAATCGTGAAAATGTAGTGAAATATGTATAATTTCTGTTCCTAGACATATTTCAATTTAAATTCATTTACAACTTGATTTTAACAGTTCTGGATCCGCACTATGCGAAGTATTGCTATATCATTACCGAACACTGCGCCTTTTGTTATTTATATTTAGTTTCCTAGAACAAACTATGAAACATCTAAAATCGTGAAAATGTAGTGCAATATGTACAATTTCTGTTCCTAGACATATTTCAATTTAAACCCATTTACAACTTGATTTTAACAGTCCTGGATCCGCACTGTGCGAGGTATTGCTATATCATTACCGAACACTGCGCCTTGTGTTATTTATATTTAGTTTCCTAGAACAAACTATGAAACATCTAAAATCGTGAAAATGTAGTGAAATATATACAATTTCTGTTCCTACACATATTTCAATTTATACTCATTTACAACAATCCTGGATCCGCACTATGCAAGGTATTGCTATATCATCAAATCATAATCTAAATGTAACAGTTATAGTGTTTGTAGTAAACAGAACATAATTCACAACATCAAAGCAGGAAATAAGGATACAACCTGAGGAAATGGGATCAGAGCATATATTAACCTATTGTCCAGTATTTAGTACATCTAAACAATATGTAAACCAACAAATCAAATTAATGTAGTCTATCCGACAGGTAAGTCCGAATATTTCAATAAAATGAATTATCCAAAAATATAAACAGTATATTTTGAAACCATTTACGTTATATGGTAAGAGGGTAATAAGAAGTTTCGGCGGAGCGCGTTAAATGCAAGGCGAGATGAAACTGAATGCGAAATGTTAAGTAAAAGCTTAATTTAGATTATGAAAGGAATTACTGCAGGGGTCGAGGGACGAAGTGAAAAGGCCATTAAACAATACAAACAAAAGGTCAAGAAATACATTCGTAATGTTAATGTAGCTGCGTAACATAATTTTAATGATGGGTACAACAGCACTCGTTCCCTTGACGCGCGTTTTGTCCAAAGGGATTTGCGAATGTCTCGTAAAATGTTTGAGTTGTTTGGATAAAATGTAACAGAAATATCATCTCCAAATGTTTATTTTGGAATCTATCTTTTGTATCTTTTTAAAATTATTTCAAAAAAATCAGATCTTTCTTTTACAATTGTATTATGCTTTTGCAGTAATAGGTCTTTCTGCACTAGGTATCAATTTTGTACCAAAAGAATACAAAAATTGTTAAATAAGCAGACAATATGTAAAATGAAAAGTAATTGTATATAAATCAAGGATTCACAAACTTTTTGGTATAGATAACTTTTGATCCAACATATTTATTTGCAACAATGCAGCCCAGTTTTTCATCAGTTCCTCACTTTGACACTATGTGACAGACATGACTGTCATTTCAAGATCTATTATAGAAATAATGCTACCCAATTGCTTGAAAAACGCTGGTATAGATATTAGTATGATTCAGTTATCATTTCCATTTCAATATTTCGATTACTTTGCTATGAAAGAAAAGTGTTATATTCTGATTTTCTGTATTATTGTGTGTCGTGCATTCAATCAAAAACTGGATGTTATCGTCGTATGGAAGAAGGTCCTTGCAATCTATATTGAACATACAAAATATTTGAAATGGAAAAACCAATCGAGATATCATCGTCTGTCCATATTTTTTGCTCACAGCGATTGTTGTAACTTACCCAAGCCCCGGAATTAATTGGTTTCTCTTGCAATTCAAGTAATTGTTCGTAACAGTGTATCGGCTTCATCTGCGTGTTGGCTATTCCATCGAGGATAACGTTGTTGTTGCCCGACGGTTCTTCGGTTCGATTCGAAATCCAAATCCTTTGTTTTATTAAACCATCGCTCCTTTCCCTTCCCCCCCTTTTTTCGTAAATCGCGTGCTTTTCGGTTGAATGGGAATAATGAAATGGAAAAGAGTATCGAAGGGTGGGCTTAATTTGAATTCACCGTCCGAACGGGAATTACTCGTGAACTTAATTGACCTGAATTGGACGTCGTGATCAAAGGGGGGGTCGCCCTCCGCCTCTTCTCATCGCCGTTCCTCTCATCCTCATCTACTTCCCTTTAGCATCGCGGCCGATTTGCGACGGCGACGAAGATTGAAATTGAATTGATTATGTCGCCTTATGGTCCTGCTCCGTTCAACTTCATGCCTGTCTCTACTTCATCATCGAAGTCGAATAAAGAAGACGAATGAAGAGTGAAGTACGAGGAGGAAGAACATTTTACCTTTCACGGTGTCGCCGAGGACGAAGAGGAATGGAGTGTAGATAGATAAGGCATTCCGACTCTTCGGACTTATCTCCATCCGGTGGCAGACTTACTAATAAGCGGTCGCTCTCGCATTATATGAATGAATTAATAACACTCGTTCCTAATATTTTCACAGGCCATTACGTTTCCAAAGATAGGAAACTTCTCCAAACTAGTTCTTATTCCTCCTTCACCCTCCACTCTCCATCTCCAACGGAACGCTCCCCATAAAATCGATATCTCGCTCCAATCGCTCATTCGACCGACCAATTACACACATTTTCTTAGAAAACACACTAAATAGCCCATTAATTATATTTTCAGAGCACCAAATTCCCTCCCAATGTCAGTCAACATTCATTAGACTATTGGCTCACGTCAATCTTCATTTATATCTTACAATAATCGTCTTCAATTTAAGCATATATATGAATATTTTATTACAATTTTTGACTTACGATCATTCCGAATGTGTGTCGTAAGTCGAAAATGACTGTAAATTCATTAGGTTTCGTTGGAATTATGAAATATAAGGATGTTTATGACTAAATATAAGTAACCATTATTTTTGTTACGATGAGCGTGAAGCGGAACGATGTCAGAACCTAGGTGGAAGCAGCGAAAAACTGGAGATTATGCGATTTAATAAATTCCACGTAATAAGAAAATCACTTTGTTTGGGACGGCAAAAGCGAAGAAGATGGAAAAAAAGGAGGAACGGTTGACGGCAAACGGGGCTTTTTGCGCTGTCATTTTTCATTTGCAATGGCCCTTAAGGCGGCTGGCGCTTCGGCGGTGAGGTGGGGTGGTGGGTTGGTTGAAAGGGGTTTTGCGCCCCAGTCGAAAAATTGGAGGCGGCGTGGATCGACCACCCAACGAAGTGTCGCTCGTCCACCTCTCCGCCCTCCTTCAAAAACACCCCCGAAAACAACTTTTTAATATTTCAAACTGCTCCAGCCAACTGAATGATGGATGATCACCTTTACCGTGAAACCGACACGAGCCATACTTCATTTACTCTATGCCTCCAACCTCTCCGCATGTACAAGCACCGCTTATTCATATATATATATATAGTACATATACTATATAGATTTTCAGTGCGGGAAAACTTTTCGGGAAAGCTTTTCCTGCTGCAAACTTCGGTTCGTCCTGCAATTAATTACGAGGGCACATATGAATGAATGCCTGAGTTTTAGCTGCGAAACTCGACTAAATATATTGCCATCGAACGTAATTGATGATCCAGTCGCGCGACATTCGATTACATTCATTAATTACCAGCTTGGCTTTCAACTTTTTGCTACCCAAAAGACATCATTACATAAGAAATCGATGCTATCTTTATACGCCAATTACAAGCACAACAAACGCTCCCCTCGAAAAAGCCCTATATTCATCTTTCAGATTTTCACAGAAAAAAAAATGTAACATTATAATCTTATGTTTTACATCTTAATTCTCTTCTCTTGAATATTCGTAGCTAACACATTTTTCGGTTCATTTGATTTATTCAATCTCTCAAAAATCTGTAAAATATTTATTTCTTACTATTTATAAAATTGTCAATTTACTAGTTACAATTGCAACTAAAAGTGCTATCTTTTATAGTTATTACGATTTTCATAATTACTGCTCAAAACATTAATATTATCATGATATTATTTAGATTTTTTTTAGAAACTAATTTACTTTTTAGGAAAATTAAGTTTATTAATAAAAATAGTTGATTTTCATAATAAAAATGTATATTTTTCTCTTATAATTAATATATATCTTATAATATTTACATTACATGTATTATTCATCTCTTATAATACTCAAATTGTTATATTAGTCTTGTGATGAAGTATAATAAGTAATGAAATAAATTGACTATAACGAAATAATGCGTATTAATTTTACGATGATTTAACTTTAATCCATATTTATATCTCAATCCGAGCTTCCGTTTTGCGGGTTGAGGAGTTAGCAAGGAATGTAATAGTATTAAGGAATCGCTTTGTGGTTTTCTGCTCTCTCGCGCACAAAGGGGAGGCATTAAGCATGCAAAACGAACATAACTAGTTAACACGTTATTGGTAGTAAAAAGGAAACATTAAAAATGGCCAGATAAAGAGCTATTACTTAGAAATTTCCGAGAGTGTGTAATAATTATCACAGTATCAGATGGAAAATAAAAATAGAAACAATCTCAAGAAAAGTGCTATAAATAAATATTAATTATCTCATAAAATAATTATATAGTTGTTATAGAAAATTTGATGCATGCTTTGATTACTGAGAAAAAATAATAGTTCTTGTTGAAAAAGGTAAGATATTTACGACTTTAAGTTTATTAATAAATTGAAGTCATCTCATACATTATACAACAAATAATTCTTCAAAAGTCAAAATAGGTTTAATAAGAACATTACGTAAAGTTGAAATCTTAGATTACATAGATTGAATTATAAACATTTTCATTACAATAGTCTATTACAAAATGTAAAATAATTATAAAATATTTCTATTTTTTATAATAATACAACAAAATACAATTGTTATAAAGTTTTTTTCTGATGGATCGTGAAATTTCGACAAACAATATATGTATTTTTTTTTTGTAAATTCACCGTAGAATAAATAAATAATACGCAAAACAAACAATAGCCAGAACAAACATTGTTCTACATATTTTTGTTGCAGAAATTTAAACAAATTAACGGTGGTGTATTAAACGAAACAAAACAAAAAAACACGGAAAAACCACTTTATTATTAAATATACATACATATGTACGGTTTATATTTTTCGCAATGCCGCCGGAAAATGCATATATTCTCTAATTAAAAACTGCGACAATTGATATTTCGCTGCATACGCGAATTGCGTGATTTAATACTGCAGAGCGATGATACACATATATCATACTCTGACTACGCCCAAAAAAAAAGTTGAATTCTAACTGGATTTTTAACCATTCGCGATTCATGCTTGTTTTTTTTGCATATAGTTGGAACACAGTTTTTAACGTATGCTAAAGAGTGTACAAATATGGTTACCGGTTTGGAGAAGGCGCCCCCCTTCTTTGCCAGGGGCCATGGAAAATAGTGGAGAGACACGGAGAAGGAAAAAGTTTTTCCTTGGGTACAGGCATTTTTACATATGCAGCATACTTGGAAAGTCCACAAGATGAAAAAGTTTCGGTCCTGAAACTGGAATGAAGCGGGAGGAAGAAGTGAAAAAATAAGACGAAATCGTAAGTATGTTTGGTGGGGGTGAAATAGAATACACACGAAAAAAAAGTTTATATATGGATGGAAAAAAGATATAGGAATAAAACTGAGGATGAAGAGAAATGTGCATGTATATAAATGTGTCTGTATCCGAATGATTCCTCTCTTTTTCTCTCCTCCTTAAGAAGTACATTTATATTCAAAGACAATAAATCCACGCTGAAATGTATCTAATATACATGAGATGCCCCAACGCATATTATAAGATGATTGTTTCTATAGTCCACGCATACATTTCGTGCAGGAAGAATTATTGTGGAAAGGAAAAGAATAGAATGAAAGTTGCTTTAGTATTAATAAAAATACAGTTATTTATTGATCCTGGACAAAGAAATAAAATAATTGATAATGCAACATTTATTGCTGATTTTTTATTTAATATTTGTACAGAAAAACACACAAATTTATACCAAATTTATTGCTATTCATGTTTCATTATTTTTAATATACCGATTTTTTCCCTAATAAATGTGAATATTTTCATTGTTATTCACTATAGAGTTAAAACAATAATTAATATAATAAGTATACATACATATTTACATTACTTGTAGATTTCTTGGGAAATTGTTTTTCAGATAATTATAAAAAAAAAAACTATGTTCATGTTAAATCCATTATATATTTTTTTAAATATATGCTTAAAAATATAATAATTGTTAAAATATACTTTAGAATTTGAAAATCTAATGATTCTAGAAGCAATTTTGAATTTTTCATGAACTTAGTGGAAATTGTTATAATTGAAAATTTTCATCCAAAATATTCGGATCTTCAATTTCTTAGTAATTTCTCGATAATTTCTTGGAATACTCATCGAATTAAGTTAAAGAAAGTAAAAATAATCAGGAATACGATAAAAATGGATATAAATGCAATGTATTTTCAGATTTTATATAATTTCTGGATAATTTCATCTAATTAAGTTATTAAAGTAAAATTGACCTAAATGCAATATTTTGTTTATAATTTCTTTAGATTGTCATTAAATTAAGTTAAAGTTAAGTTAATACAGACGTAATCAGACCAAAACTTGATTTAATGGTAGTATTTCAGGATAATTTCTTCTAACAGTCATCAAATTAAGTTAAAGAAAGTTGAGACAATAATAGACAAAATTTTAACTAATTGTCGAACACTTCTTCTAATGAGCATTAAATTAAGTTAAACAAAGTTAAGATAATAGCAATGTACCAAAATTGATTTAAGTATTTGTCGATAATTTCTTCCATTAATGATAAAGTTATGTTAAAGAAAGTTCAAAAATCAAATTACGAACCTAAAGACAATTTTGTAATTTAAGATAAATATATTGTTGTAGCTAAATCAATATTTTTTTTTATTAGTAAAAATTGAAAATAAATTTGAAATTATAAAATTTTCCAAAAAAGTATTTCTAAAGATCTGTAAGTAAAATAATATATATTTACTTATTAGGTAATAGATAAAATTACAAGAAACTTTGTGTATTAAATAGTTTAATTAACATTTTTAATATAATAATTGTATAATTTGATACTTTTTCTACTCAACAAATTTTACTGAACAAAAATTTATTAAATTTTAGTAGACTTTTGGTAAAAGATCAATTACTTTGGAAATATCTTACTATATAAAGTTATGATTATTATGAAAATTATCCTTCGAAAACGATTTATTACAATAAACAACAATTATTACTGAATATACAAAAGTTACATAATATATGAATTTTTTGTAATCATTATTGAATGCCAATTATTCTGGAAATACTATTATGTCTAAATTATCCCTAAAAGACGATTTAAAATATAATAAGAAAATATTACCGTTTGTGGTGCATTCGAATCAGTTACGGAAATTATCCTTTGATATCGGTCAACGTATAAAATTTTCAAACGAAATCTGTGCACTTTGTCAAAGGACTTTGAAATATTTGTGTGTGTGTGTGTGCATGTACTTTGGGGGGACACTGGAAAGGAGGAATGAAAGGGAATAATTTATGAACGAAATCGGTTTTGAATCTGTTCGCCCCACGAATCCGCAACACTTAAATACGTTTTATACCGAATAAATACCCACATAAATCCTCGTTTTCTCCCCGATTTTACGACAAAACACGCTCACACAAAACTCCCAAGTCCAACGCATCGAACAGTAATTTTACTTATATTACAACATCAGAAATTGTTCTCATTACCCAACCGAATCCTCATCCCTAGAATAAATATTTAACCCCGATAAACATGTAACTCATCGCTCCCTTCCGTCTGAAGCAAATATAATAAGTTCAGTTTACCTTTTCCATGTATTATGTATGAAATTTTTGCTCTCGTGCACACAAATACATCTAAAAAAATGTATACCTTTTTATTGTCGTTCCGTGATGGAAGTCAACGATGTTTGAAGTCTGATGCTTGTCGCTAGGGCAATAAAACAAAGCAACAAATACTAAAAAAAAAATGACGCATGTATTTATATACAAAAAAAATACATTTTTTCCACCCCCGTTTGAAATTATTCCGGCTACAATGCTTGTTCGCAATTCGCGTTTCGCATTTTTATTTATTTATTGTCGGTTTCCCTTCTGCAAATTAATCCATTTTCCACAAAAATTAAACGAAAAAATTATTATATGCGCAATAAAATGTAACGTAAAAAAGGAACGGCAACTACAAACTACCCCAATTTGCAGCTCGTTCGCATATTTTTGTGTTTGCTCCGGCATTCATTGTTTAAACGGTTTCCGTTTTGATAATTTGCAGCTGTGATGCAACGTTTAGTCAAAAAAACGTAAAATTTGTAGAAAAGATCTTAATTGTGTCTGTAATATTTCAATTTGTTTTTTTAGTTCTACGCAACGTTTCATTTAATTCCGTAATTAAAAGCCTTTAAAGACATTAACAGTATATTCATGTAAACAACTAACTGTAAACTTTGATGACTAAATTATTCTTGTAATGAGTAAGTTGCTTTGTTAATTACAATTAAAAACAAATTAACATTTAAATTATAAAGTATATTTTATCAATGAATTTATCATATGTTACAGTTAATGATTCGATTATAGAAATGCTTAAAATACGTTTTATAAATGAAATTATATGTTTTGTGAATGTAAATGCGAAATTTATGTTTAATTAGAATAATATTTTGTGAATGAAATTGTCAAATATGGGTTTCAGTAAATTAATCGATTACAAAAGTAAATTGAAATACGTTGTATAAATGAAATTGTGTTTAAGTTAATATTTCAATTACAAACTTCAATGTTTAAGTTGAAACATTTAACAAAAAATGTTAATAATGATGTTAAAAAACACGTGTTTTAGTTAATATTTCAATTATAACGATGAAGTTGAAATACTAAGTTGAAAGTAGATTTTTGAAGATCGTAATTTTCATTTTCAATTAAAGTGAATATGCATGCATATTAAGTGCTATAAATTACTTCTAACCATATTGAAATTTTTCCTTAATTGTATTTCTTAGACTTCATTTTTTTTCCCACAAGAAGCGCGTCCATAATCTAGCACCTTTTCAAGATGTAAATAACTTTTGTTCCTCCCTAAATAAGTAATATATCTTACAGGTTTTTTTTCTAACTTATTTACCTTTCTTATTCTAACACGCTTTTTGTATTCTCCCTGAGCATCCAAAGCATTTAAATATTATAATTGGAACGGAATTGAAACTTTAAACCATCGAGCAACAAAAGATTTTTTTTGGTGTGTGCGTCTTCGACCAGTGTCGTTCCTCATCTCCTATCCTGTCGCCCAGCCTCACCTGCCTAAGACAACTTAATCTAAATGAAGATGGATCACACTTCGGAGAAGCGCATTTATAACCATTACCACGGTGTTTGTGTTTGGACGATTGTAAGGTGAAAAAAAGTATATCGGTTATGTAAATGAATGGAAGCGTGCGCTTATGGTCAAAATAAATTGACGATTACCATAAGATCCCCACGATGTTCCACGATTTACGGCACTTGCTTTTCTTCTATATTTTCGTGTGATAATTAAGCTCCGCGTAGGCGAGAAGAAACAGTGGTGGAAAAGAAAGGAAGGGAGAGGTGATATTAATAATATAAGGAGTGAACTTGGGCGAAGTTATGGGCTTTCGGCGACGGGGGGCATCTCCTTTTGTTTCGGGATTGGATCGTAAATTACTCGTGGAATAACACGTAAACCATAAATATGCCTTCCTCTAAATATTTCTATTTGCGGCCGAGATGAAGAGCCTAATTAAACTCACTCTCACTCTCCGGATCTCATCTCTGTCTTTGTTCTACTAATTATCCGCACTGCACCGCAATTTCCAAACGCGCGCTAATAACTTACAAATCGCCGACATTAATAATTGCCCAGCGCCAGTTGTTTGTCGTATTACGTAAGCCGCGGACGGGACCGCACGTTATGTAATATAAATGCGCGCAGCGAATTATTCAGGGGCCGAAATGGTGGAATTCTGTACAGGACCTATTACGCAATTACACGGACCGCAAGTGACATACAGAGAGAGAGAGAGAGAGAGAGTCTGGATAACATAAATATTTTATGATCCAATACAGTCCGGATGCGCCGGAGCTGTATTTTCAGATTTCAAATAAAATTAACTTCCGGATTTTGTGGTGGCTGACGTGATAGGAAATTATTTAACACGGAAAATACAGCTTCGAGTAGTTCGAAGGTTTCTACTAGGAGATTTATATGAATTATTATGTTAACGTCACATCCAAGTGCAGCAGAATCTGCTAGTATCCTGAATTATTCGAAAACCAAAACTCTGTTTCGGTATTTACAAATCAATGTCCTGATTTCATATTGATGTAAGCCAATAGAAAATGAACATAAAACTGTTGGAAAACCGAAACCATGTTTCTTTAATTCCTGATTTCAAATAAAATTAACTTTCGGATTTTGTGGTGGCTGACGTGAGAGGAAATTATTTAACACGGAAAATACAGCTTCGAGTTGTTCGAAGTTTTCTACTAGGAGATCTATATGAATTATTATGTTAACGTCACATCCAAGTGTATCAGAATCTGTTAGTAACCTGAATTATTCGAAAACCAAAACTCAGTTTCGATAGTTTCAAATTAATGTCCTGATTTCATATTGATGGAAGCCAATAGAAAATGAACATAAGTTACTGAAATCTGTTGGAAAACCGAAACTACGTTTCTTAATTTCCAGATTTCAAATAAAATCAACTTTCGGATTTTGTGGTGGCTGATGTGATAGGAAATTATTTAACATGGAAAATACAGTTTTGAGTAGTTTGAAGTTTTCTACCAGGAGATTTATATGAATTATTATGTTAACGTCACATCTAAGTGCAGCAGAATTTGTTAGTATCCTGAATTATTCTAAAACCAAAACTGTTTCGGTATTTAGACATCAATGTCCTGATTTCATATTGATGTAAGCCAATAGAAAATGAACATAAAACTGTTGGAAAACCGAAACCCTGTTTCTTTAATTCCAAATTTCAAATAAAATTAACTTTCGGATTTTGTGGTGGCTGACGTGATAGGAAATTATTTAACACGGAAAATACAACTTCAAGTAGTTCGAAGCTTTCTACTAGGAAATTTATATGAATTATAATGTTAACGTCACATCCAAGTGTTGCAGTATCTGTTAGTATCCTGAATTATTCGAAAACCAAAACTCTGTTTCGGTAGTTACAAAACAATGTCCTGGTTTCATATTGATGTAAGCCAATTGAAAATGAACATAAAGTACTGAAATCTGTTGGAAAACCGAAACCCAGTTTCTTTAATTCCAGATTACAAAGAAAATTTACTTTTTTATACATTTTAATGTAAATGAAGATGAGAAAAACTTATTTATGATTTCATATTTACGTCATTATAAATATGTTAAAAATTACAATTACATCCATACCTCTCTTTACGGCTTAGATACGCTCCACCCAAAGCGAAAGGCCGTACAAGGAATCAATTATTGCGCTTGCGCAAGATTGTGCAATATGTAGATATATCGACTTGGTAAATGTATTTTTTGCCGTTATAACGAAACATTTTAGGCCGTAAATCGAAAACGTGCCTTAATTGAAGACGGCCGTTATAGCGAGGTATGTATTAATTTCATCTAATTGATACGTGACGCGTACGCATAATACACTTATATTTGCTTGACATGAAACATATCAAGTACATTTATTTCTATAAAATCATATTACATTATTTTATATGATAATTAATTGAGTTACAGTTACTTGCAAAATTACTTATGCAAGCAGATGGGATAATTTATGTAAAAAAATACTTGAAATAATTTAATGAATTTACTACAAAGAAATAGTCTAGACTTTACAATACAGTATGCAGTTTTTTATTGGTAACACTTCCTCGGTTTTGAATAGATTATTTTTTATCTTATCGTCTAGACTGGAGTTCGGAATTTTCTACACATCTTTTTTGCGCACTTTACTACGTTTCATTCATTCGGTTCATTGTGGTGCGTATTTATGAGAACTGATAAACATTTTTTTGTGCCGCATTCCTCAAAACTCGTCGAATATAGTATTTTTTATGATAAATATATTTTGAATCAATGAAGCCATTTAAATTGTTTCGTTGGTTGCATAAATAACATATGAACGTTACCAAAATTAACAGTTTTTTTAAATTAATTTAATTAATTAATACTTTCATGTTATTAATAAAGTGCTAGTTTTTTGGTTTACTAACACATTTCGTATGTACGAATTGTATGAAAGCCATTTCTCAATTGATCCAATTTACATTTTATACAATTTATGTTATAATCTAATCACATATTATTACTTATTCACATCTTTAAAATAGTAATTAAATTTAAATAATTCAACTTGGTGAAACCTCTCATTAGTAATATTTATAATACATTTCATAAACATTTTACCAGTTTCAATATGAGATAATTCAAAGCGAAAATGAAAGTGATTTAATAAGAATTATGAACACTTAACATTGTCTTTGATCACCTACAATATTTACATTTACTTTTCTAGTATATAGTTCAGGGTTGGCCCTCAATTTAATTAATTATTATAAAGACTTAATCTTGAATTTATAAGAAATAAAAATGAGCACATCATACATTTTTCTTATATATAAATATGTAAAGTTAATTGAGACATAACAACAATTACAAAAGGTAGTAATTACATAACAATTAAACCCCTTAAGATAAGACCTATTTATTTTAAATACATTGAGGTAACTAGCGCAGTTTTTCTCGATATCAATCTGATCCCGCATTAAACAGAGCTTTTCCAAAGTACATATCATTAAAACTGAAGCCACAATTACATTTAAAGACGCTCAAAGTAGAAAAGTAATCGGCACAATATGCATTTTGTGCATTTTAATTTTCTAATTATATTTCAATTTTCCGTGGGGGTTCATTACCTCACGATCGTATCGTTCTCCATACGAAAACCTTATCCGCACCGATTATATTTATTACGACGTTGA
Source organism: Nicrophorus orbicollis (assembly GCA_018845635.1). Lineage (NCBI taxonomy): Eukaryota > Metazoa > Arthropoda > Insecta > Coleoptera > Silphidae > Nicrophorus > Nicrophorus orbicollis. The sequence continues at coordinate 391,454 of JAFMTC010000064.1, read as the reverse complement.
GTATGAAAAATGGGCGCATTTATTACCGTCGTTGTACATTCAATACCTATTTATATGTACACAATATTATTTTTATCCGTCGTTTCGAGTTTCCTAATTATAGAAAAATGCCGTAATAAAGCCATTGCAAAATTGCGACAATCTCGTGACCCAAGCAATTTCCACACGACGTTCAACTTTTATTTTGTTATATACGTTTGTTGTGTTTTGTTTCTTTATATATATATATATATCCAATTTTGCTTCGCATTTAAATCGTAATTGATTAAATATTTCCCATTCGACTTTTTCAGCAGTTATAAATAGCTTGAAATTTATATAATTTTCCTTTATTTTTGTACGTTTATTTATAAATTATCGTGGATCAACGCGCACACGATATGAAACTTAATAAAAAACATTGGAATGTTCGTAGGAATTTCATTTAGCTTTAAACGCATGCAATTTATTATAATCAGATCACAAATTCCATTACATTTTATATATTTCTTAATGATAATTTATACAGTTTTATTGTAATATAGTTTTCATTGTCTCAATTTTGTTATACATATAAAAAAATATTAATCTTTATTTTTATTTAGTTCAGTTTATTTTATACAACTTATTTAACTGTTCTGCTTTTTGTCCTATTGTTTTATTACTGTATTGCTTTGTCTGATCTGTTTAGTCTTTGTTCTCTTTTATTCTGAACTGTTCTATTTTACCCTTTTTTCTTATCTCTGTTCTGTTTTGTTAAGCTTTGCTCAACTTTGTTACTTTTCTGCTATATTAATGAAAACATTATTCCACTTTGACGTTGTTCTGTTTTGTCACTAATCTCCTTCTCTGCTTTATCTGTATTCGGTTTTGTTTTGTTCAATTTTCTTATTGTTCAGTTTTATTATTATAGCTTGCTCTGTTTTGTCAGTATACAGTTTTATCGCCTATTTTGTTACTGTTCATTTTTTGTCCTGCTCTGTATTATCACTATTCCGATATTTCGTTGCTCTGTTTAGTTTCTGTACACTATAGTTCTGTTCGTACAGTTTTACCACTTTTCATTTTTGTTCTGTTCTGCTTTGTGTTGTCTCTATTTAAGTTTGTCGTTGTTCTGTTTTATCACTTTTTTTATTTAATCTACTCTGTTTTATCATTATTCAGTTTTGTTGTTGTTTTGTTTTGTTACTGTTGTTTTTATGTTAAGTCTTGCTCAGATGTATCGTTGTTCTGTTTAGTTACTGCACACTATATTTTTGTTCTGACATAACTCAGTTTCAACGTTGTTATGTTTCACCACTTTACATTTTTGTTTTGTTCTGCTTTGTGTTGTCTCAATTTAATTTTGTCGTTGCTCTGTTTTATCACTATTCCGATATTTCGTTGTTCTGTTTAGTTTCTGTACACTATATTTCTGTTCAGACATAACTCAGTTTCAACGTTGTTACGTTTTACCACTTTTCATTTTTGTTCTGTTCTGCTTTGTGTTGCCTCTATTTAATTTTATCGTTGTTCTGTTTTATCACTTTTTTGATTTAATCTACTCTGTGTTATCATTATTCAGTTTTATTGTTGTTTTATTTTGTTTTGTTACTGTTGTTTTTATGTTAAGTCTTGCTCAGATTTATCGTTGTTCTGTTTCGATATTTCGTTGTTCTGTTTAGTTACTGTACACTATATTTCTGTTCAGACATAACTCAGTTTCAACGTTGTTATGCTTTACCACTTTTCATTTTTGATCTGTTCTGCTTTGTGTTGTCACTATTTAATTTTGTCGTTGTTCTGTTTTATCACTTTGTTTGATTTAATCTACTCTATTTTATCATTATTCAGTTATGTTGTTGTTCTGTTTTGTTATTGTTGTTTTTTATGTTAAGTCTTGCTCAGATTTATCGTTGTTCTGTTTTATCACTATTCCGATATTTCGTTGTTCTGTTTAGTTACTGCACACTATATTTCTGTTCTGACATAACTCAGTTTCAACGTTGTTATGTTTTATTACTTTTCATTTTTGTCGTTGTTCTGTTTTATCACTTTGTTTGATTTAATCTACTCTGTTTTATCATTATTCAGTTTTGTTGTTGTTTTGTTACTGTTGTTTTTATGTTAAGTCTTGCTCAGATTTATCATTGTTCTGTTTTATCACTATTCCGGTATTTCGTTGTTCTGTTTAGTTACTGCACACTATATTTCTGTTCAGACATTGCTCAGTTGAACGTTGCTATGTTTTATCACTTTTCATTTTTGTTCTGATTTGTGTAGTCTTTGTTCAGTTTTGACGTTGTTCTGTTTAAACATTTTTTCTACTTTGTCTTGTAATTATACAGTTTTGTTGTTGCGCTGTGTTGTTACTATTATTTTTATGTTAAGTCTTGCTCAGATTTATCGTTGTACTGTTTTGTCACTATTCTCTTTTGTTCCTGTCCTGCTCTGTTTTGCAAGTATTCCATTTTAAAACCATAGAAACAACAAGAAATCATACATTCAACCAATGTAACTATGATGTTAGCAAATTCAAACTGTCAATTATTTATAAAAGTTTTTTCCTAAATATATTTGTCCGTCAATCATTGTCGCATGAATATGAAACGAGTTCAAAATCTATTACAAAATTTATTAGCGTAGACTGAAATAGACGTGGCTGATACATAATATATGAATGAGGGGCGTAATTTATTATATTCTCGTTCGGAATTATAAATTCCGAATGGAATTGTTAATATCCAAGCAGATATGACAGCTGTCAATCATGCACGTTCGCGTGTGCATAACGCGACGCGAAATTTTAATATCCCAGTATTACCAACAAATATAAAAGTCGCCGTTAAAATTTATATGCGTGTGCCTCGAAAAGGAGACGACCATTAAATATAGTTTTCTGTAGTTTATTGCGGACATTCTCCCAAGTTTTATTTACACTGTTCGACAAGATTTATTCCATCGGCATCGTCTTCCCATAGTATCCACTTTAATTAGCATAATTATTTATAACTAGCTTAATGATACTTGGATTTAATTTGCTAACGCTTTTTGTCGTATTGATACAAATTAGTTGTTCGGCATTGCTAAAGTTACCATAAATTAACGAACGTTTCGTTGTAATACTGTTTGATGTTGCTAATTTACGCAGTCGTGTTTATATAAAGCTTGGAGGCAAGAATAGTGCAGAATGTTTGGTATTAATATAGTTCGGTGACGTTGAACGGCAGTTTTGCGGTAAATACGTGTACCAAACATTCTGCTGCAACCGCTACCGCTAAACTCTATGTAAACGTTGCATAACTCCAAACGCCGTGCGCGCAAAAGGGACCGAACAAATAAGAAATTTAATTCGGTTTGTTAACTTGAACAAAGGCGAACGTGTATGGTATGCTTGTGAATTAAATGGAGTTTAAAAGAAAACTGCACGACCTACGAGATGGAAATGGATGATGAATGGAACGGCAAATTAAAAGATAGCAATTAATGAAAGTGTTATATTACGCTGCAAGGAAATGAAAGCGTTTTGTAAGCAATAACGTTCTCACGTGCAAAGGCTTCTTCTCTCCTCGCAGTTGGATCTAATTCTCCCTTCTCTCTTCTCAAGACCTCTTGTTTTATTATATTCCGCGGAATGAATGGTAACTGAATTGAGTTTGAATTGGTAAAATGGAGGTCTCGGATGGTTTGTGGGCCCGGATTCGGTCTCGCTCCAAGGAGAGTTTTATAATTAATGGTTATGGCAGCTGCGAAGGATACTACTTTTCCGTGGTCCGCTACAGTTTTGCGCCGCTGGAAATGGGTTACAATTACCATATGGAGCATATGGCTCCCCTGCCCCCCAACCTTATATATATAAATCGCAAATTATACCTTTTCCTCGTTCATACGTCTCCCACATTTTTCAACACACATTGCACAGTTTAAAAGACTCGTGAAGGTGCATGACGGAAATTTCACGGTTTATAGAATCTTCAAACTATAATATTATAATAGTCTAAATTACATTACTTTGGTTTTCTGATTCAATACTCATTCAATCTACATTAGATAGGTGTTTCTCAACCTTTTGTAACGCGATCCAATGTATCACTTTTTAGTTGTACTTTGCAAAGTGCTTATACAATTTCACCTGTTGACAGTTCACAGAGGATGACAGCTGTCATTTTGTCATTCTTCTTCGCAAGGTAAATTCATAATCTTATCCAATATACAAGCAATGAATACACTATAAATCAATTAGAATGTAGTAGTTAGTTATACTGATGATTAATAACAAAGTAATTAAGAAATAGACTTTCTTACATAATACCATCTAAGATTGCGTTGCGTTTTAATCAAGACTATAATAAAAAATGCAATTTTTATAGTGAAGAACTAATGAAATTTTGGGAAAGTTAAAGTCCACCTGCGTCTGCATAAAATGAAAATTCAGAAGTCGTCGGCTGCGAAATGGGTGGGCCAGGGTTGCTGTTTGTTATTAGCTACAATGTAGCTGGAGCGTGGGGCAGCGCCGTTCTGGCTGCAATTAATTATGGGAGATATTTAGCGTCGGGGAAAGGGGATGGACGGTTTTGGGGGGTGGCGGCGGCAGCAATTACCGGGGGGACGCGTTTTACAGCCGCACACACAGCAGTGCATAAAGATTTTATTGTTGCGGCCCGGATGCGGTAATAACTAATAACTCAATCCAGAGGCTGCCACAGTTTAATATCAGACGGAGAAGATGAACAAAAAAGAAAGTGGGGAATATTAAACCATGAAATTAATTAAATGTGGAAAGATCTTTACAGGGCCTTAAAATTTAACGAATTGATAGAATGTATACAATTCATTGTCTTCTTAGTTTTAATTGTATAATTTGTAATTAATATATTAATCAATGGAAAGGAAAGAGTGTGGTCTATTGAAAACATCAATTAAAGAGATGGTTTAAGTTTTATATCACCTCTAATTATTTCCATATTAAATAGGTTTTTCTGTAAATTTTTCAAGGTGCGTCCACATTATTTGCATTTCAATTAATTAAAAGCGGAAACATCTTGGTGAAGTTTTGAACATCAACAAATTGTCTGGAATAGATTGGTAAGTGCATCTGCATGCATGCATAGCACAGGAAGTAGGTACGTAGATGGGAAATTGGGTTGATCGTATGGGGGGATGAGGTAGTGTTTCGGAGGAGACCAAGTTTGCACTGTGTAAACGGCGCCCGGAATGAATGGCAAATATGGAAAATGCGTTGTGTGTTCAGCTCGAAAGTGGAAAAGCAAACGTAACGAATGAATGAAAATGCGAATAAATCGTATCGCAAATGTGCAGCGAAATGGGGAGCCGAATACACGGAGCAGTTAATTAGCCCGAAAACCCTCCTCACACCCGTGGAGGACAATCTCATCCCAAAACCAACCCCTGCCACCCACAAAACCCGACCCATTTATTCGTTTGTTTTCCCTGCCATTTCGTTCCGCAGATATAATCAATGGGAGGGAAATTCCGACATTTCCACTTATTCGTATGCATCGGTCCGACGTCATACACGACTATTTTTAAATTTTACTTTTTTTTATAGTCGATCCTCTCTCGGTATTCAGTTTCAAAAAGGAATTTTTCACCTCTTTATTTAAATGGGAAAATGATATTTTTTTCCTCGTCCCTTTTAATTAGACTTTATGTTCGCAGTTCGTGTTTTCATGAGCGTAAAAACCCTTTTTCGTACTATTATTTTATTTCTGAAAAGAGTACGCGTTTGTTGCTTTTTTTCATTCTATATGTATACAAATGGATTCCATTCAATATTTTACTTCCAATTTGAATTTATTACCTATAAACAAACGCATCCATCACATTTCCCAATGCCCATACTTTTTATTGACTGCGAATTTCATTAAATAAAATTCTAATAAATTCGTTTCATTTTATCATTTATTATGCTATTAACAATCTATTAGTAAAGTAAGGATTTTGCATTTCATATGAATAACCATGTAAATACAATCATGTGTTTCAATTACAACAAAACTTAGTTTGAATATAACTCTTCTAGTTTTTCGAAAATTTTAACAGTGAATTAGCACTGAACTAATCCGCACTGTGCGAGGAATTTATAATGTTAAACTGAGTGTAGAAATGTAATAAGTATAAATAATTATATATTGTAATTAATCTTTTGCTTTTGAGTTTTTTTTGGACTAATTGCAAGATTAAAAATTAATCCCGCAATCATAGTTTATCTCGGAGAGCTCAGTACAATTTAATTATACTTGGTAAATATAGCAAGGAGCCCACTTTAAAATTGTAGTGAATCGTAAATTTTCATTAATAAAAGTAAAAATGCGCTTTTAATGGAAAGATAAAAATTCGGGTTGTATTTCCTATGTGTGTGTGTGTGGACGGGTATGGCGGAAATTAACATTGCAAATGCGGGGGGAAGGCGCTTAATTCGCAGACATTAGTTGCAGTCGGGTATAAATTTGCAAACGATTAAAATAAATTACAATCATTACGTTTCCCAGGGTAATGTAAATGTATGCCTCTTTCGGGTATATATGCATGCATTTTTTTTTGGGGAGGAAAAATTTTGGGATGGAGAGGAGACTATCAAAGATGAAGAGGTGGAAGCGTGGAAATTAGGTGAAGAGGTGCTCGCTCTCTCCTATCTCATCATCATTTTACCTCAGTTCTTTCTTCGTTTCTAAATGTAATGAAAACGTTTGACCGAAAGGAATGCAAATTACTAAGCTGCAAACGTTTGATTAAAACCGAATTACGACTCTTGCAGTATATAAGAGTATAATCATTAGATACTTTAATAATCTCCAGGCGAACAACCTTTTTAATCAAATACAAAAAAAAAATAACCTAAATTAATAATACAAAAATGCATGACAAACTGATTTAATAACAAACTATGAGGGACAAGTTCATTGAAGACCAATCAAATTAAAGCTGGATAGTCACTCTTTCAAATGTGTGTACTAGTGTAGTTGTAGGTTTTGTAGTTTAGCTGTAATTCATTGTCAAAGTTGAAGGAACGTTTTTTTAAACATCGAAAAAGCAGTGCCTTTACATTTTTGCTTATATCTCGAAAACTATGGGCGACAAATTAATTATTGACCTACTAAATTAAAGCTGGATAGTCACTCTTTAAAACGTATTTACGGGTATAGTTGTAGGTTTTGTAGTTTAGCTGTAATTCACTGTCAAATTTGAAGAATCATTTTTTTAAGCATCGAAAAAGCAGTGCCTTTACAAAGTTGTGTTGACCTATTTTTTAATGTCCTTCTTTATTTGTATTTTATAAAATGTGCTTTACTTGTTAAAGAACATCAGTGTTAAAGTGACGAAACTAAAATTGTGTATTTACTTTATGTGCAACGAAACACAAACAAGGTGAGTGATTAATCTACGTAGTTAATCTTCTTGGAAGGACGAAAGTGCAGTGGAGGTCTCCCATCCCTTTGATGAAATTCAACGATAAGTGGTCTAAAATCAATTAAACGTAAAATTCAAATGCGAACACGCGGAGATAAGCCGGGCCGTGGAGGGCAGGTGTTAAAAAAAGGGTTGCGACTTGATGTACGAGGTGCAGTCGTAAGTGTGACGATAAAACAGGAGAACCAGAAAGCATTTTCTTCCCTTGCATTGTTTGTTTGTTTTTATTGTATTCGTTTGTGTGTGGTTTTGTGTGGCTCGAGTGTGCCTGAGATCATTAGAATGTTTTCCAGTATCGACTGATTACGAGGCAAACACGTCGTTAGGCGCAATTATTGATGTAAAACGTGGGCGCGAATGTTGCCCCGCGAAGGGCCATTAACTGTATGTGCACGCCACGAATATGTGGGATGCAGAATTGCCTTCACTTCTTTTCCTTCCACTTTTTTTCCCTGCCGTTTCTTTCTTCTGCTGCTTTTATTTCTCATACCCTCCTCTCGTACATGCATTTACAAACGCCAACGAGCTTTCCCTCGCCAAGTAACAACCTATCAATGATATGCTAATTCGCATACCCATACACACACTCGCAAATACATAGAGACGTCCGCTCGAACAACACCTATCAAATTTATTTCCCATACATTCCCTTTTCGACATTCAGCAACATTGCAAATCCTGCGATCGCACTCAATAATTATCTTATCAACGTGCCCGTAATTCATTTGCTTTCTATGCAAAATTTCTAGCACGTGAACAAAATAACCTGTGGGTGGCCACGTTCTTACTCGATACGTTGCTGAATTTTATTTTCAGCTGAAACGATTACTTCTTTTGTTACAAATCTCGCTGTGCGCGATTAACGAATTACTTTTATTTCTTTTCAGGTCAGCAACATTAACATAAAATTTATTTCAAACTGTTCACATGATTTTTCATACTGCGACTGTAAATTATAATTCGCATATAATGCTTAATCAGCGGATTACATTGCTCGCACTGTTGCGAATTCAGTCACGAACTGAACTTTTATTTGAATAGTAATGATTTCATTTGGTACACTTGAATGAATGAAAGATTAATTTCTAAAGCAAATTGCTTATTTAGAAATATACATTAATTAACTTCTTTTTTTATACACAAATGAATTGAATTAGGTTTGTTCAATTTTGTTAAAAAACTATAGTAAAATATTTTATATTTTTATATAAATATTTTCTCCATTCATTTTTCAAAAATAAATATGTTGTTCACGTTTTATTATAGATATTTGTAATATGCATGATTGATTCAATTTTCGGTAATATCTCGCATAGTCCGGAATTTAACAAACCGTGTTTTTGTTTATAATTAGGTAAAAATAACTATAAATAATTTTATTTGCAAATAACAAAATTTTATTTATAAATAGAAATGATATTCACTTTGCTTATTCCAAACTTTTATTTTGAACCGAAATTTCCTTAATATGAATAAATTGGTTGATTCATGAAAACAATCTGTAATATATTGCAAAGCATATCTGATTTGTACTTTTTAAAGATAATATGAAATAATGTGATCAAGTTCAGATCTTAAGTTTAAGAAAGTCACCAAAACTAATATTTAAAATAAAGCTACTACAATTTGAAAATTGCTAGTTTTTAATGATAATTCAGTAAAATAATTTCATTACACATAAATCTTAATATTTTAAAATAATTATAAACACAATAATGTAAAAGTAACAAAGATTTTATTGAAGCAAAATGCAATTTTAAATTTAAGTATCCCGAGTGTTTTTGTAGGGTAATTAGTAAATCTTGTATTCATTAAAAAAACTAATAAATTATGTTTGTGTTTCTGATCAAAGTTAGTTCAATGACAGATAATAGCATTGTTGCTTTAACGCATTATATTAATACCTCGATTAGTCTTGTTTGGTATACTCGTAGCATTGTTTTGTAACAGTAGCGTTGTGTCAAAAAACAGCTATTATACAGAAATAATCATGTCCCAACAACATTCATCCCTTAACGAACTTATTATTTCTATTAATCGATTAAGAGGGGTTATGAGCCCGAAATTAATTAGTATCTGATATAGCTTGATCGCGTTTTCGTGCTTATTCGTTTCATCCTCGTAATTGTAATCCAGAAATTATATTGAACTTCTCCAGTTTGCGTTTTATAAACGAGGACCGTTCGGCCCCCGTCACGCATAAAACCCATTAATATTTTCGTTTGTCCCCCCCTGAAAGCTCGCACCGCCGCCTGAAAAATTCGCGTTCCATTAGTCCGTTGTTCATCGAGATTTGAAAATAATTCAATTCCTCTTTCACATTTCAAATCCGTTTCAATTGAATCACCCCCCCCCAAAAAAAAGACAGAGAGATTACCGATAACTTCCAGTTCAAATGAAGGTCTGATTCCCATCGACGTTCAATGCTAATACTCGCACAGTACTTAGAAGATTACTGGTAATATTAACGTTACGTCAAGAAGTTATGGATTAACGCGTCCAATTTATGAGAGGTCATAAACGAAAACAGTTAATGGTGCTTACATATGGAATCTAGAATCTTAGTGCGTTGGATGAGTAAGATAGGAGTAAAGGGGGGATTACATTACTCAAACTCGATCCGTTTCAATTTGCCGGGAGATCTGAACAAAGACCAGTTTTTCTCTCTCTCAAATATAAAAAATATCTATTAATCAATGGGTCTCTTTATGGTATTTGTTAACACACGAGATGGAGGAGAAGACGATAAAATTATCATTAAGATCGTCTTCGTGTTATGGATTAGCGCCGTAATTACAAAGAGCCCCGTCTGTGCGGCTTAATGTATTTTTTAACGCGTCTTAATCCCCGCAATTACTGCACAGTCCAGAGTCTCTTCATTTATTCAAAGTGTATTCGTTCGTTATGTGTGCGCATGTTTTATTTTCGAATGTGCTCGAGCACAAAAGGAATCGCAAAAAGTGTGGATGGAGAGGAGAGACTAATTATAATATTTACACTTGGCACAAAACAGTTTTCCTCGAACGAGGTGTAATTATAACAGCATCTGCGCTTTCTGTCGGTGCGTATAAATGACGAAATAATTGATAGATCCTAAGCCAAATTGTTCTGCAAAATGTTGCTTAATGCCGACGAATTAGTGATGAAATTGTCCCTGGAATTCCGTAATTGTAGACTTGATTAGATGTTTCTGATAATACTTTCTACACATGTTTATATTTGACTTCTTCTTTGAAAATCAAGATCGACTTTGTTCATATTAAGAGCTCAAAAATGATTTATTACGTCTCAATATCTTAAATTCAAAAGACATTTTAGAATACAATTTTGATACCATGCGTATTATTAAATCAAGGGTATTAAGGTAAATGCAATTTTAATTATTACATTACATGCGAAGGGTTTTAAGCCGGAAAAGTGTCAAAAGACGTTAAACTTTTACTTTTAATTAGCTTAATTAAGAATATCAAATTACGTTTAATATCAAGAGAGATTTTCGTTTACGAGGGTGTCTTAAAAAATATTTAATTACATGATTAGTTGATGAGTTTTTAATTAAATATTTTGTATTAATTTATAATTTTCAATCAAAATTTGTTATATTTCATTACAAAAATTTTATTATAAGAAGATAATGTGTATGTATATGTAGAATAGACTTTCTTTTACTAAAATTGAAATCATGAAAATCGTTATAATTTAACTATATTAGGAAATTAGAAGTATTTTTATCATAAAACATATGGGTAATTAGTATCACATTTAGATTGTGTCGTTAATATCTGTATGTACAGTGGTACCTCGATATACGAGTTTAATTCCTTGCTCGTATCTCAAAGCACGACACCAACATGCGATTCCTCGTATCTTAAATCTTGCTCTCATCTCAAAGCAAAATATAGCTCGTATCTCAAAACACTCGTATATTAGGGCACTCGTATATCGAGGTACCACTGTATTTGTATATGCAAAGTAGTCTTTTTTGTAGTAGGATTGAAGTAATGAAAACCATTGAAGTGGATGGTTTGTGTTGATTAATTCATGATTTGGATCGATTGTCCCATCCGCGTTTAACATCCTAAGTGCTTTATGATGGCGACAAACAGAAGATGAACATGTATACTGCGATGGGATGGGATGGGAATTTTTGCGAGGCGGTTTATGAGAGCGCGTTGCATAATTCAAGCGCGAGCGGTCCAAAAACGTGATGAGCTCTACCATCCTCACTCCGAGCAGCTCGTGCAGACCTTGCAAATATTATATAAGAGCCCTGCTGCTCTTGCTCTCTGACCTAATTGCGATCTGCTACACATTAAGCCAAGGTATTTCAGCGAGTTTGCTCGACGCAAATAGCATGCATGTTGCTTGCGTGAGGAGAGGAGAATTAAGAGATGAAAGAGAGTGTGAGAGGTAGAAGAGACCGCCGTGTTAACACACATCACGACAAAAATTAAGTAAAAGTTAATTAACTTTTATCTTCCCTTTCCCACCTGCCGGCTTTCGTATCTCCCGCTCTCTTTCTGTCGCGTTGCTCCGAAGAGAAAAGCATGCTGCGGCGGCTGCTGCTGTTGGGTGTTTTACGTTTGCGGAAACAGTGTAATCCCGGTGAATGTTTAAAGGTAACCCAAGTTGATCCCATTCATAACTAACGAAGTATGAAGTTAGGTGGCTGCATGTGTGGAATTAAACTTAAATGCAGCATTAATTCGAAAGTTCGCGTTAAATAGAGAATAAGTCTGTTCATTCTGCTGCTATTATTACAACTACTACTACTTCCACTAACCGGAGCCGGACTCGAGTAGCTAACAGCTTACCTCTCAACAAATGTTCAACCTCCAGCTGAAACAAGAAATAAATTATCATTTTATACATCACGTTATTTCATTATACATTATACAATATAATTATATTACAAATTTATTAACTATACTAGAGAGAATATTCATTATAAATACAAACTATATATTTCCTTTAAATAAATTGCTTATTAATGAAATGTTAAAATTTATGGAGTATACAAAACTTATGCATGAATATAAACAGAACCATTAATAATTACTATTAAAATGTGATAAAAAAGAATTGAACTTACTCTATTATCACGTTATGTTATAAACAATCTATAATTGTTAACCGTTAAAGTATGTAATATTCCATAAAATAAGTAGTTAATTAATTATAGCTAAATCATATAATAGTTTTGTAATTTGATAGTTTGACTAGTTATTTAATAATAAAACTTAGTTATTTCCAAAATAAAAACTATATTCAAGTGTAGTCTATTGCTTTATTACTGTACCAATATGTATTAAGTTATTTATGTAAATAAATCCGTCCGTGTAATACGATATTTCATGAAATAACAAGTTATTACATAAATTCCGTCGTTAAATCATATAATAATTGTGTTATACTATACTTTATCTAGTTATTCTATGAAACAGCTTGATCATATTCAATTTCAAGTAAGAACTATTTTCAACTTCACCTATTGCATTTTTCCTACACCAAAATTGATTAAGTTGCTTATGTAAATATATCCTTTCATTATTCAATTAAATTCCATGTTATTACTTAAGTTATATTGTTAAATTACATGATAATTTTGTTATTTTATACTTTAACTAGTTATTATATGAAAAATCTTAATGATGTTCAATTTTAAGTAAGAACTATGTACAACTTCATCTATTGCGTTTTTCTTCTATCAAAATTGATTAAGTTACTTATGTAAATAGATCCTTTCATTATTCAATTAAATTCCATGTAATAACATTACTTAAATTATATTGTAAAATTACATGATAATTTTGTTATTTTATACTTTAACTAGTTATTATATGAAACAGCTTGATCATATTCAATTTCAAGTAAGAACTATGTTCAACTTCACCAATTGCATTTTTCCTACACCAAAATTGATTAAGTTGCTTATGCAAATAGATCCTTCATTATTCCATAAAATTCCATGTTATTACTTAAGTTATATTGTTAAATTACATGATAATTTTGTTATTTTATACTTTAACTAGTTATTATATGAAACAGCTTGATGATGTTCAAAATTAAGTAAGAACTCTACCAAAGTTCCTCTACCAAAATTGATTATGTTGCTTATGCAAATAGATCCTTCATTATTCTATAAAATTCCATGTTATTACTTAAGTTATATTGTTAAATTACATAATAATTTTGTTATTTTATACTTTAACTAGTTGTTCTATAAATTTTCATGGTGATTTTCAATTTTAAATAAGAACAATATTCAGATTTAACAATGTCCTTGAATTATTTTATCTAATTTGATAAAAATACTGATGTAAATGAAGCTGGTTGCTTAAAATAACTAGTAATTTCATAAATTCGGATGTTAAATTGTATGATAAGTTTGTTAATTGATACTTTAACGAGTTCGTTTATAAAACAGTTTAGTAATTTTAAATATCAAGTCTACTTATTATTTTCTTGCACCATGAAATAACTAGTAATGAATTTGGTTTTTAAATTATACAATAATGATAATTATTGCAACACCAACTACAAAACAAATATAAACTGATTATAATAGAAATATAAAGAAAATAAAAATAAAATTTGATTGCTGAAAAGGGCTATGAACTTATATGTCTTTCTGCCCATTATATAATATATTTGTAATTTGATACTTTAACTAGTTATTGTATAAAATGTCTATGCGTTAGTTTCCTATTTTCAATGAGTACAATAACAATGTACATCCACCAAAATTAATTAACTTATTTATGTAAATGAAGGTCGTTGCTTTGTATTTGAAAGGTTCTTGAAAACAGCATAAAACACCACTTCCTGGCGCACCCACGTCCATATGAATAATAAAGTTTTACTGTTATACTTCTTCCGAATACATATTATATCAATACGGAATGCCGAATAATAATAACTCGCCGGATGCATGCATCTTTCATGACCGAACCGCCATTTTCGTTCGGTTGCATTTCGGACGCAAAATTTCCTTTCCAGAAGCACCCGGAATAAAACATTCAGACGATTTCCAATTCTTGGATGTTGCGCTCTCTTACTCCTACCGATGCGACGTACCGTTTCAACTGTTGAATTCAATATGAAACGCAGCAAAAGTTATAAGTACAAATAACAATTGAACCCGCAGGGGTCGCATTAAGGAATCTAAATTGAAGAACTTTGATATATAAAATATCAAACTGTACTTTTCATCAAATTTAATATTTTCTCATTCGCAAAATGCATTATTATATAAAGTATTCAATGATAAATGATTCAAATCACTTGACTATTATGTTAGATTTTTTTAATTACAAATTCACTATGCAATTATTTTACGGCCGAAAGAAATAATTGCGTCGGAACAAAAGCGATTACACATTTGAAAAAGAATTAATGAGACATGCATAAACGCGAAATTTGCATATTACAGTGTGAATTGGGATGAGCGGAAAACGAGGATCGGAACGCAACGGTAATATTAATCGTCATTCAATTGTTTCGTACAATATTTATGGGATTCGTTGGAAACAAACACACACACACACAAAAAATCGGCACGAAATTACCAACAAATCCAGAAATAAATTAAATATTATCGATTCGTGCCATTACGTGCACGCACATAAACATAAATCACACAATATATAGATATTAAATTGCATAAAACGCGATGCATTAATGAATATGAATACACGCAAAGGTATAAATAAATAATTTCGAAAAAAATCAAATATGAAACTGCAGCAAAAACACGTTTTTGACGACGTGATGTTGTTGTAATAAAATTAATGCTCTCCGTTCAATTTTATTAATATTAGCCACGAAATTGCAAAACTGTTTGATGCAATTAGTTGTGTGCATGATGGGAGTTTCAATTTTATGTGCTTTGTATACTATCATTAATAATAGTATATAAAAAACGACTTTTGTTGGCTTTTTATGAATGAACAATTGGGCCTCATAAAATAAATTATTTGAAATATTTGTAGTGAGATCACATTAAATTTCAATTTTGGGCATAAAGAAATGTTTTGTATCACTTTTCAAGTGCTAATGATTCAAGATACAATTTGGTTTTTGGACTTCTTTAAACATAAGCAAAAGTAATAGAAATTGAACTGAATGAAAAATATTAGTTTTTGACGATTTTTATGTCTATTTATTAATATTAGCACATAAATTGCAAACATTTTAATTCAAGTAGTTCAGTTTCAGTTGGTATTTTATTTAGATAATAATAGGAAGCGTTGCAATGCAAAAAAAAATCAGCTGTTGCTCGCTTTTATGTGCGATTTCAATTATTCTCAAATTAAGTTTAATTTTTTCCCATTGAACGTTTTTTTTGTATTTTTTCCTGCAATTAATTCGCGAAATATTTCAGCAATTTAATTAAATATAAATTAATTAATTAGCATAGTTTATATTGCTTTAAAATTATTTCGTATGCAGAAAAATAATTAATTGCAAATTATTATATTTGAAATTTATAAAAAGTTGGATAAATTATTTAAAATATGTTAATATTCAGTGGCGTATCAAGAAGTGGATGGATCTATGTGCCTATGTGATTCTTTAATAGAGTTTGTGGACCCCAGTAATAGTTTTATACAGAAAATATTTGAATTTGTATCTTTGAGAAACGTTTTTAAATGCTCATAATCAAAAGTTAACTTTTCTTGTAGGTCTACCACTACTTATTTTCATATGACTTATAAGTTATTATATTTGATTTGAAGGAAAGACATCAGTTATTAAATACAAATTCATACAATAAATATGTAGTAACAAGGGATGTTCATATGTAAGAATAGTTTAAAGGTCTATTAATTGAGTTTGTGGGTTCCAGGAAAAGTTCTATTTAGGAAAATTTTAAAGTGAGATTCCATCATAAATTAATTCGGAACTTCAAGAAATGTTTAAGTCTTTTAAAATGTCGTTAATTGTTAACTAAACCTGTTTTATTTACATCCTATGAACCATATTATATCAACAACTACTGGAAAACATATAAACTCAACATAACAGTACAAAGAAGAAAAAATGCTATTGCTACATTGCTTTATAACATAAATCAATTGAATCCAATTTTTGCAGATAAAATAAATATAAAATTGATGGATTGTTGCGACGGGGAATGTGTATGAATAATGATGAAATTGTATTCTTAGAACTGCATTTTGTTACATGTATTATTTGTAGAGTCATCTCCTGAAGATCTCGTTCTTGTTTTTCTTTCTTTCTTTATTTATTTGTGTGCGTTTGTACGTATACCTCCATTGGTACCTACAAATGTACACGTATATATTTACGATTTCTTTCCATTCGGTCAGGTGGATGTCGTGATTGGCTTCGAGGAACATACATGCTCGCAAACAATATTATTACACCTTAACAATTGAAAATTGTTTGAGCGAGCGAAGTGAATATGTAATATCGTTGCGCACATGAGGCCCTCGGCTATCAACCGATGAGAGTCTCACCTTACGAACAACAGTTATACGGCAGAAGAGAAGAAGATGCACAAACGTGTAAAGAGAGAGAGAGAGAGAAAGAGACGCGTGTCCGAATGAGGAATTATGCATGGACCAGAGGAGGAACGCAAGAGGACCAAGAGGTGAAGAGTGGAAGAAGTTGCAGATGAAGAAGAGTTCATCGTCGTATAGTCCACCCTTTCACTTGCATATGTGGTTGTGTGTGGGACGTGGGACGAAGGTGGAGGAGAGAATGGGTTCTTTTTATCTGGATGAGATGAGAGTTATGTACACGTACGCAGCGAGCCTGGGGTCAAGTCGAGGGTCATCCTTGCTGGTCAGCACAACGCGTACACATACACAGCGCAACACACTCTTTATCTTCCCATCCCAAGACTCCTGCCGGAAATTTGCATCCAACCATAAATTTTCAAAAAATTCCATATAAATTATCGCGAATTGCAGCCAAAAATAATAAGAAAAATATATAATCGTATGTGCTTTATACATACTGCACTTTGATAAGGCGACTCGATTAGACAGTTTCTATGCAGTCGGCAACGTGCAAACGATATTCGCTGATTTACGATTGAATACATTTAACAGCGATAATCATTCTGCAACAATTTTGTTTCAAGTCATACAAAATATGCAAGTAGTTGTTTAGCTATAAATTCTGCAATATTTACATCTTTATAATTTGATGAAATCTTACATTCCATACATTTTCTTCATAATTGCATAATTATTTTACAAACGAATAATTTAATTAACTTAAGCTCAGTTATTAATTACAAATGTTACTTTTTTTGTAGAATTTAAGATATAATTTACAATTTGTCTGTGTCCTTTAAAATGTATTAGCACATGCGATTTATTGTATGATTTTGTATATTTACTTGTAAAATTTTCTGGAACCAGATTTATATTTGCATTTTCTAAGTGTTTTGAAAGAAAAACTTGCGCATTCTCACATTCTGCATCAATTTTTGGATTATTTTCAAAAGAAATAAAGTTGGACAATGTTCTGTTGATGATGGTAAAAGTAGATGATTCTAGTTTATATTTTGTAAATGTTTCGAAAGAAAAACTTGCTCATTCTCAAATTCTGCATGGATTTTTAGATTCTTTTTAAAAGAAATGAAATTGGACAAAGTTCTGTTGATGAGGGTAAAAGCAGATGATTAATATTAATATTTTTTAAGTGTTTTAAAAGAAAAACTTGCTCATTCTCACATTCTACATTGTTACTTTCCATCCAATACTTATATAAGTGCACAATTATGTTTGAATTCAATAGTTCATTTCACTACAAATAAACTAATAAACATGTATTTAAATATAAATTGTAGAATACATAAGCTTATATATTATTGCGTATTTGTGTTTCAACTAAAAGTTAGTTATACTATTGTATTTAAGTAGTAGACAATGTATACATTTCGTACAAAATAGCCTAAACAAGCATGTCCTAATTACACATAACCTAATCCAATATTTTATTTACATTAATTATTAGAACTTTGATCATTTTATTTAGAAATATAAACTATTATTAGAAAAAGTAATAAGAAATAATTATTTGTGTAAAAACGTTCTTCAACCGAAATTAAAACTATTTATTTATTTAATAAATCATGATTTTAAATGCATGTTTAAATTAATGTTTAAGTTACATACAAAATATATGGTGAATCTCTGAAATTCTTGTTGATCTTTTTTAAATTACTTATATTGTATAAACAAAATGTATAATAGAATTCAGAACTTTTAAAGTATTCTTTTCTGAGAATTTGAGTATTGAGTATTATACAACATCCTAAATTATTGTATTTTATTGCATTTTGAGATGAAATTGTGCACTGAAATCGCATTAAATCGAACGAAGACTAATCAAGTCCGAGATGCATTACGAATTTAGAAAGTGCCTTCAACTCTCGTCACATTAGAGCCAATTATTTTCCATCGGTTCCTTCTTTCCCACACCGACGTTCGTTTGACGTTTCGGAAAACGCACGGAACGAAATGCAAGTTGAAAGAAATCATCGAAGAACGAACTCAACTCGTGATCATTCCGTTAGTCTCTGATGTCATCGATCTCAGCATTACTAAATTGCATTTTTATATATAAGTATACTTACATACATTTCTTGAAATTGAAAATATTGAATAAAATATGCTTATAGTGAGTCTGTTCATAATTAATATGCGTTTTTAAACAATATTTGTTATGAAAAAGAAACATACAAATTATACAATTTCATTTTTAAATGATTTTTTTAGAGCAAATTGTATAGTTTTAAGATCATCAAAAATGAAATAACGACTTTTATAATTGGAAGTATTTATTTTGTAATGCAATTCCAATAATGACTCATTTATTATATAAACAAATTGGAAATGTTATTGATGCTTTATTTTCTCTAAATTCGTGTTTTACATATAATTTGACAAGTAAATGACTTAATATATAATCTTAATACTTATTTAACAAGTTCCAATTATTTGCATGTAAATACACGATAAGAAAGAAGACTTCTATACCTCAGATTCCAAGTAGAATGTTTATAGTAAGTCTTTTCATAATTATCATGCGTTTTTAAATAATACTTGTTATGAAAAAGAAACATAAAACTGATACAATTTCATTTTTAAATGATATTTTTTAACAAAAATTAGATTAAATTGTATAGTTTTAAAATCATCAAAAATGAAATAACGACTTTCATAATTGAAAGTATTTATTTTGTAAAGCAATTCCAATAATGACTCATTTATTATATAAACAAATTGGAAATATTATTGATGCTTTATTTTCTCTAAATTC
>JAFMTC010000064.1:327336-356488 GCA_018845635.1 Nicrophorus orbicollis | reverse complement strand
TAGCTGTAATTCATTGTCAAAGTTGAAGAAGCGTTTTTTAAGCATCGAAAAAGCAGTGCCTTTACATTTTTGTTTATATCTCGAAAACTATGGGCGACAAACTAATTATTGACCAACCAAATTAAAGCTGGATAGACACTCTTTAAAATGTATATACGGATATAGTTGTAGGTTTAGTAGTTTAGGTGTAATTCATTGTCAAAGTTGAAGAAACGTTTTTTTAAGCATCGAAAAAGCAGTGCCTTTACATTTTTCTTTATATCTCGAAAACTATGGGCGACAAATTAATTATTGACCAAACAAATTAAAGCTGGATAGACACTCTTTAAAACGTATATACGGATATAGTTGTAGGTTTAGTAGTTTAGCTGTAATTCATTGTCAAAGTTGAAGAAACGTTTTTTTTAAGCATCGAAAAAGCAGTGCCTTTACATTTTTGTTTATATTTCGAAAACTATGGGCGACAAATTAATTATTGACCAACCAAATTAAAGCTGGATAGACACTCTTTAAAATGTGTGTATTGGAATTGTTGTATGTTTTGTCGTTTAGCTGTAATTCACTATCAAAGTTTAAAAAATGTTTTTTATGCATCGAAAAAGCAGTGACTTTACATTTTTGGTTATATCGGGAAAAGTATGAGCGACAAGTTCATTATTGAATAACATTAACCTAATTAAAGTTAAGTAATTAGTCTTTAAAACTTAGGTTCTTGTATAGTTGTATCTCTTTTGATTGAGACCTAATTAAATGTCAACTTTGAAGAAACGTCCTATTAATATTTCTCTTGTTGTAATTAATATAATCTGAATAACGTATTGTGATTACAAATAACGAAATAGTATGTTACTGTTAATTATGAAAGGAATGAAACAGAAGTCGATTTGGAAAATTAGAAATTGGATACTATTATATCCACTATTTCAATGAATACGACCTGAATATTTCATCTCGAAAGAAACGCGGATGGTAAATCATGAAAGCGAAGAGATGGGACGAAATTAATTTCGGTGTTTTTATTTTTCTCGTTGTTTCACTTTATGTTTCCTTTTTTTTTTGTTTCTCGTCGCTTAAATTTAGAGTTCGCCGCCTTTGATGTCGCATCGCGTGGACGAATCACGTTTTTAGATTTCACTCGAACGCGAAAGGAAAATAAAAATTATAAAGCCGTAAATTTCCCGTAGTCCCCAGGTACCATAAATATAAATCCATTTGATCGTTGATTACTTTATGGACTCGCATCTCCAAAGTCCATAGTAAGAATGATAGAATAAAAATAACAACCGTTGTCATCAATTTCGTAAGGATTTATGGGTCGAATAAGTTTTATAATAAGAAAAAAATAGTTTTTGATTGAAAAAGATTTTCGTATAAAATTTTATATTTGAAAACTTTATTTAATAGCTTGTGTCTCGGTAATAAAGTTATTAGTTTGGAACTATATATTTTGAAAACAATGCATGGGAATCATTTAAACTTTGTGTTCTTTAAAAGTTATTTTATATTAATTTAAAACCGGACTAATCAAGGAGTTCATACAATGTTTTATGCAGTTCACTATTGACATGTTGTCGGTTTAGAACTATAGATTTGAAGAAATATTACAAATATCTTTGAAACTTTATGTATTTCTGAATGCAATTATTGAAATAAAGATTGTTGGTTTCAAGTTCAAGATTATCATGGATAACGTAACCCAAGTCTTTGCAGGAAGGATGCATTGTAACTAAAGCTTACGTAATTGACATTCGCTTCTAGTCTGGAAACAAGAACTGAAGCATGTGTAGCAAGTTTTTTGGTCCATTTTTAGAGCGTGTTTTCGTTCGAACCAGAAGAAAAAAATGGATGACGAAGAGGACAAGCAACTAACGAAGCCCCAAAAACATCATCAATCAGTATGAAGGCTACCGATGTTCCGCTTTGAAGCGTACAGAGGAAAATGCGAAATAATTGATCGGGACTCGTGCATTTGTGGTGCTAAACAGTCGCAATAAAAGCGAACTCAATTACCTGTCCGTAATCATTTCGACGAGATGACAAGTTCCGTTGATTTTTTGACGCGAAGGCATCGCGTGTTTCCCCCATTGGCGCGTTTCCTGTGCCAAACGCTGACTGTATTTCAGCCACGTGGCGTTTTGTTTCTGATGCAAATGCGATTTCACGCATCGCTATGGCGAAACGTTTTGGCGTCTATGCTTAATAACGTATTAAGACGCTATTTTGCGCGTTACAATCCGCACTAATTTGAATATTTGCTTTGAATTAATTCATTCCGTTCTGCAATTCATCGCAAACACAATCAAGCAATTACATTTCCACTACAATCATCAATACTTCATGCATAAGCCATTTGCTGCATACAAGTAACTAATGAACTGCATAATAACGGACGTATATTTCTATTAGTATTATCATTCGGCATGCCAAAAGGTTACTAGAAATTAACTATCCATTCACTATTAATTATACGTCAATCATGCATTTTTTTTTTGTTTACTCACATATCCTGTTCATATAACAATAATTTAATTTATTAACCAAACAATAGCAACAAGAGATATACATGATTTCAGTAAAGACAAAACAAGCAACAATATTAAGTAGTTTATGTCTATTTCATTTAACTCCTCAGTTATTCCTGTTTCAAATAGTCCGGTATACTAAAAGTGCCGATTTCTAGCATTATGTGGTTTATATCGATTTTATGTAATTTTTCTATTAATTGGGTTTCGAACAGGATTATCCGCATTTTATTATAATTCAACTCTTAGCAAGTTTTTAATATAAATAAGGTGACCAAATTGTCGCAACTCGTTTTTTGGCCCTGAATTTTTATTAATTGTCCCGAATTATCCTGAAAAAACAGTACTGTGAGAACTGGATTAAAATCTACTAAACGTTAAATATCTTGTATATTATTAATAAAAAAATGTAATAAGATTACCCCACACGGTTTATACACTTATACCTTAGAAAATGAGTGTAATTATTCATTTCTTAACTTTTCTCGAGATGATATCAAGATATTTACATTTATATCTACATGTCAGTTGCATTGTTGAAATAACGGTGAGTTGTGTTGGAAATAGCCGGGTTTCGATAGTAACGTAGATATTTGTCTAAATTAGGACCAAAGATGGAAATGCAAGGAACAATCTAATTAACCTTGAA
Organism: Nicrophorus orbicollis; assembly: GCA_018845635.1. NCBI lineage: Eukaryota > Metazoa > Arthropoda > Insecta > Coleoptera > Silphidae > Nicrophorus > Nicrophorus orbicollis. Next base: position 353,317 of record JAFMTC010000064.1, on the reverse strand, counting down.
CCTCGAACAACAAAACAAAGTGATTCCATTAAAAACAAAAGAGATATATTCTCCGACTTTTCGAAGCAAATCTGTGTGGGAGCGCGTGCGGTCTTACGCCCATATATTTTCGGATACTTTACGGAGGCGGACATCAATTTGAAACATACCGTTTCCTTCTTCATCAACGTCACCCAACCTTCGTTTTTCTGTTTCATCTCTATTGGAATCTGGTTTAGAAGAGTTTTGATCCAATTTTAACTATTGACCATAAGGATTTTTGCAAATATCTTAATACTTCTAATACAGATGCATTATAATAATTTGCAATTTTCATTAATTTTATAAACTGTAATTATCGTAAAATATCGTCATTATTAATTTCACTTCAGAAATATCAATGCTTTTTCATATTTTGCAGCTTATTTGTTTCTTTTCTGAAAAAAAAACTATTATAATTCTGGTTAATTAACAAAAGGTCTTTTGGTTATTAGTGTTTTGCACATTCACAGGATATTTTAAATTGTCATAATAATATCAAATTTTCTGTAATTATACAAAGTGTAATGTTTTTGACGATTTTCATTCATCATTTTTAATTGGAATATACTTACATTTTTATTGATTTATGCTGGAATTGATTCATTGTTATTTCTGATGTCATTTTGATGACTATATTTACTTTTTTATTCATTATTGTTCGTTGATCATAATAAGAACTGTTACACAACAGAAGCAATCTGAATTTTGTCTAATAATATCCAATTAATTGATAATTGGCACTGAAAATTGACGAAATTTATTGTTTATGGATAAGCACTACCAATTGACAGTTAATAAATGGATCAAGAAATATGTTTCTTTTTTTTCAGAAGATGGATATGAATGTTTTCTTGTTCATTTTCCATTGTTTCTCGTGTTTCGTTTTTCTTAGCGTTCTCTTCTGGAAGAGTGCTTTTCTAATTCTGGATGTGCGTTTTCCCTCGAAACGTAAACGCTGCTTAATTTCGCGTGTCGTTCGGCCTCGTTAGCAATGGAAACTCGTCCTGAAAGAAGGAAAGAAAGCAAAATCCCCCTTCCCACAGTTCAGTTTAATAGAGCCCCCCGACCGAAGAAGAGAGACTTCACATCAAACGCTCAAACACGCATCCATCGTGGAGACGTTCCCAAAGTGTATGCTAAATATACAACAAGACATCCTCGGGTTGTAACCTCGGTCTTAAGAGATCCCGTTTCAGGGCTCGTATCTGGTCGAAATTTAAGCACACTTAAACGATGCATTTCACACAAACGCGTGTCGCTGCGTTATTTACGGCGCCAGGAATAGACCTTTCCCGAAAGGCGCGGCTCTCCACAAAACTCAACAGAAACGGAACGAGTAAACAAGAAAGATAGACGATTAATCCAGTTTTTGGTAAAGGATTAGAGCGGATTTGTGCGTGTGGGCGACCACGCGTGGGCCTCGCGCCGTTATAATAATGATACATTGCTGGCAAACGAAAATTTTAATCGAAAAAATAATCGAGTTGGATGGAGTGAACAGAGTGAAAAAAAAAACACGGAAAAGCGGGAAGAGCAAACAGGGTATGGAGGGAGGAGGGTTATCTCGTTCGTTTCCACTAAATAAAGCATTTCGGGGATGTGCACTTTTCAATGCCGACAACCCACCCAGCCCAAAAACTTTCGCAACTAACTTCACACGCCAGACACAACAGTATTTCATCATGAATGAGCTACAATACACTGAATGCTTTTTTCACACTATTTCTTGTTTCGTCGGCTTTTCCGGTTATTATCTCACCGTAAAACAATATATTATACGAGCTCAAAAATTAGATAGAACCTCCAAACAATTTGTTTCCAACCAACTATTTTTTCATTCTTTAAAGCCGAATGAAATACTATGTTATTTTTATTCACTTTGTGAGAATACGAGAATTTTACTCTCATTTGCTATGTACTAGGGTACACCACGAATAATAAATGAGACTAGGAGTTGTTTCACTCCTCACTAACTTCTTATAAACCCAGGGCTAACAACCTTAATACGGTCCTGACAACAATTAACATATTTGCTTATTTCAGACTTATAAAATTTACCTATTCATCATTCTAAGATTCAGCTAATAACAATCTCGATTTTCTCATTTTTTCTTTCTTTCTTCATAAACAGAATATGACACGAGGTTTCTTAGTTGTTTTTGTTCAAAGGAATTACCATTACTTGCAAGCTTTTAGATGTGTGCTCCGAACTTTTTGATAAAAAGCACTTGTTCGTGCGTGTAGATTGCGGATAATATGCAGAAATGCATTTCACTTCTGATATTCAACAAAAAAGGGACTTCGGTATGAAACATGGGGTTAATGTTTTCCACTGTGCTGTTATCAAAATTTATCGCGAATGTTGTATTTACTTCATAATTGTAAACGATAATTTAATTCCAGTAGCCTTTTTACCATACAAACAAGTTGAAATTAATTTAAGTGTCATTTATGAAACAGTATTATGTGTTTTTTCAAAGTTATATTTAGAAAATTACAGAAATTTATTTAATTAGTAATAACTGTGCTTTAGACGGAAAAACGTCGGTTAACAGCCCTTTGGTCCTATTTGGATCAATAGAGAAGTTGAAATAAAGAAATAACAATAAAAAAAACTGTATATTTTATACAAGCAAAACTTACTTATTAAGTATACATATATTTTTAAACACTTCTACTATATTATATACATTGATTATTTAAGTAAGTCTCTGAAATGAGACAAACATGTCTCAATATTTGAATGTTATAACAAACGCCTATAAAGACTAATTTTAGATGGCGCTGTAATTTAGCTAATACCAACTTACAAAAAACTTACGTAAATTATACTAAGTTTTAAGGTATACGAACATTATATTATTTGTATGTCAGAAGAGCTAAAGTTCATATACGGCAGCAACACCAACATTATGTACCTATTTTGACATCTTAACTAAATAAATAAAGTTTCAAATTGATTGAAAATTGAATATTATTTGTAACATTAAAATACATTACTTCAATGTACAAAATGAGAATATTTTAAATTCAGATATTTGATCAATTTGGTTGTGAAATCTGTTACATCATTCTGAGTGCTTAAGTATATTTTCCTGTTTTTTACATTTTGCACTTCGATAAGAGGTACGAAAATAGCTCTTTTCGTATATGAGAACGGCAGCATAGTTTGAACATTTGGTGAAGATTATTATGCAAGACCGCCAATTTTAAAATTAAATTAGCCCGTGCATGTTCCTTATCTCCTTGTTAACCACGAACCAGAAGCTCGCGCTCGTAGAGTGTTTTTTTTCTTCACCTCTTTTCCATTTCTTCCTCTTCCCGTGCCGCGTTTCCCATAAAACATTTCCGACCTTTTAAACAACGCCGTTTCGCATATCGTGTACCGTTCCTTCTCCTAGTCGTTCACCGTGTTTCGACACATTTTTTTTGTATCCTTTTGCTTTGTTCCTTACGCCATGTACGAACCTATTGCTTTAGTTCATTTAGGCATTTGGCTCCGCCGAGTTTCTCATCATTCGTTTCCACCCATCGTTCTCCCTCCCGAATTCTGACTGTTTTGAATACGTAAGTGTATGTGCGGGGGCGGCAGAAGCGGCGGCAGAGGCTTAAACGCTTGAACGGAAAGAAAAACAATGAATACCGTCCGCCCGTCGGGGGAAGCCCCCGCGCGATTTGACTGAAATAACAGCCGTAACCAAGTTTCGTAAGAAAATAACTCACGGTGATGTCTGGGTGGGGGATGAGGTGAAAGAGGTGGAGGAGGCGGCGTCGGCGGCGGCGGCGAAAAACAGAGATCCGAGCCACACTCAGCAGGACCGTATTTCTTTTCTTTTTATTAACAAAACAAATATCGAAGAATATTTTTATATATTTGGATTGGTCAAGCTTTACATAGAAAGTATACTTTATGTTAGTTATAAAGAACTGTAATTTGTACCAACAATTACGAAGTATAATATGTAATATACTTATAAAAGTTATCATGCAACTAAAAAATATTAAAACAGTTAAACTATTTTGAACTAAGACGAAAAACTTAGGTCCTTTAGTAACTTTTTGTGATTAATAAACTTGATTATAATTATTATTTTGAACTATTTACAAAATTTAGGCTATTCATGTTTATATTGTATTTCTTCACTTTATTGTATTACAGTTTTGTTTGTAATTGTTGTAATAGGTTTTATTATTACTATTACAAATTTTACACTTTCTTATTTAGTTGAAAATCTTTACAATCATAGGAAAAGTAACATTGAACAAATTCTACTAGACTTAAAGTGCAAATAATTCAGTCTACAAAAACTGCAGTCAATAACCCTTGGCATTTAGAACACATTATTTTTAATTATTATTAATTTGTATATTACTAATTAAGCAAGTGGTTTTTTATTTAAACATCTTTATTGATCCAATTTCGGCCGATTGACTGCGGTTTTTTTGCCGTATTAAGTTAAGATTTTTCTAATTTTATTCCAAATTAGTAATATCATTATGTATTTATCTGCTACTAAATGATATGCAAATGTTAAACTGCATCAAACTAAATAATACAAATTTTGAGTCAAAACTAAATGCTATTTCTACAAAAGGCCTACAGATCATTATAGATCTTTCTTCCCTAAAATTATTCAATTTAATTTTTCGAATACATAACAAAAAAATATTTTCTCTCTTTCGCATTACCAATGCCATTATCAAATATCGTATGAATTGTAACAACTTTAACGTTTGTTTACTCAACAAAATGTTCTTAAGACAGGTATGCTTTCTTTATATTAATATATGATTATTTTAGGAGATTCATTAACAATTTTATTAAGCTAATTAACAGTCATCAAGGACTACTTGTCAATGGGCAATGATTCCAAAATATGATTTGTGATTTGTTGTATGTGGGAATTGATAAATTGTAAATTTCGTTGCAAGAAAAAAAAAACAGTATTGAATGAATAATCATTGACTTCCAAATATTTATTCCTATAATATTACGTAAAATACACATTGCGTGTTTTCCTTTCAATTATGAATAAACATTTCCTTGTGAAATAATTCTTAATACTCAATTCTTTTTAATTATCTTAATTCTCAATCTTTTACACTTAATACGACATTTAAAACACGTATTTTGAACATGAAAACACCTGTAAAACAATGTGTCTTTTTTGTGGATGTCTAGAGTGCAAATACGGCCCTGCCACCAACCAAAGAGCAGCAGCAGCAGCAGCATATATACATAAAGCAGTAGTGAGTGAGAGAAGAAGGCCATTATTACGTCGTAAATTCTGAATTCTTCGGGGCGCTCCCAAATGAATTATTCAGAAATCGTAAAAAATGGCGCTAGGACCGGAAGTGGTATGAGTTACCACCGTCGTCCGGGCGACAATGTGTTTAAAACATTCACTATTTCGGTCACGGCCCCCGATGACAAATATTAATTAAAAAATCTCTGATTCCATTACAGCATTCCAGGAGTTGATGAGTGATGGACGCTGCTCGTTCGCTCCTCCCGGCGTTTGCTTTGAATACGAAACTCTTCGGAGAGACATTCGCAGACGCTCGAGAATCGAACAAAAAAACTACACGTCTTAAGGGAAGAAAGAAAAAAAAGTCGGAATTTAATAATGAAGATGTTATTATTCTTCAGAAATTTCAGTTATGTGTCAAAGTTGAGAATCTATAGTGGTATCATAAATTACTACACATTAATTACTAATATTTAGTGTAATTTAATTAATTATTTTTCAAGAGATTTTATAACATAAAAAATAACATAAAAATATGTTTTTTGATTAATCTACATAATAGTTTATTTTAACTTTTTATACTTCTTACAATATCTCAGATAGGAGATTTTATTAATTTATTTTCAGGTGTTACACGAAATTGAAAACTACTAAATTCATAGGTTAATACTAGTAGTGTAAATTAAATGAAATTCTAGTTGTAAGATAAAAGTTTATATAGAAGGTTTCCCTATGATTAGGTGAGAAAACAATAGTTCCTCCAGCTCAATTCCTGCCCATTCTCCCTATATATGTGTAAAGGAGTTCGTAGAAGGATTCGTAATGAAACAGGACATTTTTATGCTGCGAAGAAATCACTTTTTCTCCTCTCCATCTGTTTGTGTATGCGTCCCGGAGGAGCACGTTTTTAGCCGGTATTGTTTCAAGGGTTGATGAAAATGTAATGAAAAGGCTTTCCGTTCATTTAACTCCCTCGACATTTATTTACATTTTTCTTATTTCGAATTCGTCGTCGTTTTGTTTTCGGACTTTTCAACCATGTTTTTGTGTACATTTCCCTTTCATCATCATCCATTCAGTCCTTTTCCCTCTATGTTGTATACGTTTTTGTGGGCGACTTATCGATTTGCGGTTTGGACGTCCTCAGAAAAGCTGATATTTCCATAAAATGTGTCATATTTGAATAAGCGGGGGGATGAAGTTAACTATTATACGTATATAGAATTTTAGATGAAGCCCGTCCGTATTAATTTCCTAGACTGACGTTGGCGTTGGAAAACTAGATGGCGCGATAAAGGGCGAGGGAAAGGTGGAGGAAGCGTTTGTCGACTAAGGTGAAGTAACTCCCTTGGTCTTGTATCGCGGAAAATGGGATCGGGCGAGAGAAATCTCTGGAAATGTCTCTGGCGAATAAAGGGAACAAAACGGTTTGGTGGAAGCAAGAAACAACGGCGACAGAAACCATACAAATTCACTTAACATGCTAACTTTAAACAATATTTACAGTAGCTGAAATTTGTGTACGGAACATTCAATTCCTTTGTGTATCTGTAATGCTGTCAGGCATCCACTTGCATTGCACACATAAATGTCCATCAAGCGTATCATCTACTAATTACATTGAAACTGAAATTCTACAATATACAACACATTCCAGCCTTCATTTAACAATATTTCAATTTGCTTTTGATTCAATTACTTCCAAAAAACATATTCTTAACGTATCAACAATTAGGACTTAAATATGAATGATCTAAGTACAAATCTCAAATGTAATTGACGTTTTACAGATTTTCAAGGTAACATCACCATCATCTTCACACGCATCACAATTATCCGTTTGGATGTGTAAAAGGATGCCCGGACGGACGAGCGCAAATTACGTTCAAATTGGAATTTAAATTACAATCTTATCCTCTGCGCAATAAGAAAATAACTGATTCCATTCTCTGAATCCGCCGCAAGGAACAACACCATTATCCAAAAACTCCTATCCTAGTTTTGCTTTTTCGAGCATAATCTCCACTTTCCTGCGAAACTTTTCCTGCACCGGAATTAACTTTCGCCGAAATTTGCCTAAACAAAAATATCCCCGACGCAAAGCGTATAAATTACACCCGCCGTTTTTTGCTCTTTAAATCTGTATTTTAAAGGGCTCTTACATCGCTCCTCAACCTTGCATGCATATCTGTGTTTTTTTGCACTCACTCTTTACGCTTTATTTCTTTCTGTTTTCTTTCCTTTCTTTATTCTTTCATTGTAGGTTGTCGGTGTTTGCTAAAAGTGGAATTAAGTTTGTGGAGGAGGGAGCTGCAGCGAGGCAGACGGAAAATGGGGAGGGATGGAGAAAAAATTAACCGTATCCGGGGACGTAATATCTTGAGAGCTTTCGCCCGATTCATCTTCATTCGCACTTAGCACGGACAATTAATAAAATTCGCACACTGGAAACGCTTTATATCCATTCGAAGGTGCTTTAAAACCTAAACACATACACATTCTACCATTTAAATGCATTGTGAGAGGGAAGGTATCACATTGAAAACAAAAAACGAAATTAACTGATTTTCTTTTTAACTTAATAATTCAATTATATTTAACACTTATATTAAAGTGTTTAGGTTGAATAACAAATAAAAGCTTTTTTCCAAATGATAAGTAATGTTTCAGTACTTTTATAATATAATTAAAACAGATTTCTATTGTAATTATAATTATATAAATTTACAATTTTCTCTCTACTCTTGTGTCTTAATCAAATTAAAAACAGTTTAATTTTAGCAGTGTTTGGGTTGAGTAAGAAATTCAATCGTTTGTTGAAATTGTCTAGAGAGAAAAATAATAATTACATAAAATTTCTTACAACAATCGTATATTTTTTTTGAGTTCATATAAAGTTTACTATATTCCATTTAACAACGTAGTTTAATTAGAAAAATAGTGATTGCTTATACTGTTTATAAACCTGAAAAACTTGCAAATAAATTTTTATATTTTATTTATTATTTCAACATCTTTATTGGTCCAAATTGTATTAAAGGTAAAATTTTTCATTTCAAAAATAATTTGAAAAAATAAACAATATTTTATTTTGAACTCAAATATTAATAAAACTGAAAATAGATTGGTATTTTACGTTTTATGAAAAAAAAAACAACGTATCACAACAAAAATATATTATATTTGGATCGAAATACTTTTTTTTTTCATTTAAAATATATTGTTATAAAATATTGAAATATATTTGATATTGAGCTTTAATTAGAGAAACATTGTTTGATGTTCCTGTGTTTGAGTTGAGAAACAAATTAAACCACGGAATTGAAATTGACAGAATTGATTATTTGCAGTGGGTAATAAATGTACCGAATATTTCGGTTGCCGTTCCCAAAACAGGAAAAAAAAAATGAATACAAAGCTTTAACATCCGTTAGTCAATAAAATTAATGACGGAATGTGCAATACCGTTTCACTAATAGGCAACGCGTCCAAGCTTTATGTTGCCCCTAAACATTCTGAAATCGTCACAGCATCTGTTATTATGAACATGAAAACATTGTCATGCCACTAATTGATACAATGTTGCTATAGTTCTGTTTCTATTATTTGAAATATAAAAAAAACAAAGACTTTGATAGAAGCCCTTTGTGATATATGAAGCAGCTATATTTTTCTTTTCATTTTGTTAGAATATTGTTAATTTTTCTATCAGTATCTTCCAATAACTTTGATTATTATTAACAATTATCGTTACTAAACAATTACGTTGACTTCTAATTTATACTTCTTCTTAACGTTTTCATTGATTAACCATTTAATATATTGTAAATTTAAGCAACTATTTGAGAATTAACTATAAAATTTCTTATGAAGTTTACAATTTTGGATTGTATTGAAATTCTTGTAATAAGAGTTATAAATGATCAAAAAATGTAAAATTATTGTTCAATTTATTAAAAATCATACATTAGTTCAACTTATGGTCAATAGTCTTTTTAATTTTTATTTGTTTTTCTTCATTTTATTGTATTGAGTTTAATTTTTGTAATTGTTATTACAATAACAGTTATTATTATTGTATACAAATTGTTATTCATATTACAGTAGCTTAGTTTAATGTTAACTATTAACATGAATATAGTTGTATACAAGTAGAATATGAGGAAATTAATTACGTATGAGTTGTTTAAACTAAATACATTTTAATTAATTTTCTAGTTTGCTGAGTTCTATCGCATGTACTAATCAAACAAGTGTGTCTTTTGCGGGTCCCGAATGTAATTACCGGCAATGCCTTTTCCGGGTTCGGAAAAGATTAATTTGAGATTATTTAACGTGAATGTCCTCTCTGGAAATAAGACGGTCGGGCGAAGGGGAGGAGGGTCGGAGAGATGCTCTCGTATTAATTTCGCCATCGTGTGTGGAGGAAGCAGGAGGGTGAGATTGGATGTTCGCGTGTCGGAGAGAGGTGTCAACCGGCGCCCACCCTTGCGCGCTTCGGAGGATGGGTTGGATGTAGGTAAAGTACCAGGTCTTGTACCGGAAGAAAATGGGATCGGGCTGGAAAGCGAGGAAATCCGGAAAACTCTCTGGTGAATAAAAAGGAAAAGGGAGCAAAGGGAAGACGCACGCGGTACACACAACCCCGCAGTCGTCTATACAGGGTTAGAGTTAGTAGGAAGGGTAGTTACATTCACACCGGTACATATCGAGAGACAGATGCATCTGTGTGTTCACCTCGCGAGGCACATAAAGCAGATTGGAGCGGGCATTGGCCGACTACTGGGATACGCGACATCTCTCCGAGCGCCTCCTTCGTCCCTTTCGTCCTGGATCCTCTTCGCCGCTTCCACATACACACTTCCTCCTCCTCACCAGACGACATAGATGCGAATGTTGTTCCTGGGTCTGGGCTGCTACTACTACACTAATACGACCCTCTCTTCCGACGCAGGGACGTAACCAGATTTTGGTCTCTCAGGAAACCTATGTCACTTCACGATGCACACAACCCCACATAAATAAACACATACTTTACATAAATCACAACCATAACACCTAAACAGTTACAAATCTGGAATTACGTACAATAATTTAAAAGATAGTTTAATTACAAAATCGAATATCAGTTTCAACATTTAACAAAGAATCTTAAATCATTTATATTTCGATGATATATTATATGAATCTCACAGAAATACCACGGTTGTCACCTGAATATAATGACGAATAATCATTAAAAAATCAGTTAATTTCATAGCTTTTCTAGGATGAAAAAGAAAACTTTAAAAATTTATTGAAAAAAACGCAAATTTTACATCATTACCTGAGAATAGAAACTTGCACTTTGTCACTATTTCTGGCCAATAAAGATTTTGATTAAAAACTTATATAATGTAAATTTTCAAAACATTCTTATTTTTCCACAAAAATGTACAAAATCTATATGATTTATCATTGAATTAATGATTGAACAAATCTACATATAAAAGGAATTGAAGTTTTAACATATGAGAAATGAATAAATTTGTAAATAACTAATTTGTTTATTAAAGAAGACTGTAGCACTTTTCATAATTCCAAATTAATTCAAAATAAATTGAAATTGAAATTAAGTTAATACTAAAATTATAATAAATAAGTTAATTACAATTGTATTATTGATTAGAAAATTGTACCGTAATTACATTGCGATTGTTAAAACAGTTACGAAATGCTTAATTACACCGATTTCGTAACAATGCTCCAGATTCGTGTTATTAAACTACACTTGATAAATAGACGTAACGATTTGAATGAGCTTTAATATCAGATTCGGTAATTAATCAAAATCATAATTGATACGCCGTTTCGTTATTAATCAACACTTTGTAATAATGAAACTACAGAAAAACACTTTCCCAATAACTAATTGACGTTCTGTTCCCTTTTTTGTTTGTTGGATTTCTATAAGTCTCTTAATAATGTAATTAGAAACTTCTTATATTAATTAGAAAGTAAAAAAAAATACATAATATAATTAAGAATGTTGCATAAACAAAAATATTCTGTAATTATGATCAACTTAAATGTATTAATTGTAAATAGAAATTATTTCATTGTTAATGAATGTAATTAATTCATTAGCTAATACAATTGAAATAATTATAGTTTTTTGTTAGTATTTACAAAAATATATAATGTTTAAAATCAATACAAAAATTGCATGTAATTTAATTTTCGGAAAAAAAAATGTTATATATTTCTATGCGGTTTAAAGTTCTCAATTAATCCGGTTTCAAACAGTGCGAAATTCAAAGTATGATTAACATAAAAAACATGAAATTATGCTTATCTGACTTTACGAATGTTTTAAATAATAATATTTTATGATGGTTTTCTATTTATTTAGAAAGAAAATTGTTGCAACACTTTGAAGTTGACCTAAATAAAATTTTGTAAAATGAAATGGGTTTTATCCCCTTTGATTACGTCTCTCCGGAATGCAAATTATGGTTAACATGAAAACCAATGAATTATGAACTCAAGTTGGTTCATTGGACCTCACGAATTTTGAGATTCGTTTTAAATAACAAGTTAATAAGATGTGGATTATTTGAATTATTTAGTTTTTCTTTAGTTTTATGATGATTTACTTCTTAGGAAGAGGACTGTTGCAACTCTTGCAAACATAAAAAACATGAAATTATGCATTGAAGTTGACATATCTGACTTCACGGATGTTTTAAATAATGATGGTTTTCTATTTATTTAGAAAGAAAATGTTGCAAATCTTTGAAGTTGACCTAAATAAATTTTTGTAAAATGAAATGGGTTTTATCCCCTTTGATTACGTCTCTCCGGAATACAAATTGTGATTAACATGAAAACCAATGAATTATGATTTCAAGTTGGTTCATTTCACCTCACGAATTGTGAGATTCGTTTTAAGTAATAAGTTAATAAGATGAATTATTTAGTTTTTCTTTAGTTTTATGATGATTTACTTCTTAGGAAAAGAGGATTGTTGCAACTCTTGCAGATTGACCCAAATACAATTTTGTAAATTGAGATGGGTATTACGTATGGGCAACCCCTCTGATTACGTCCCTGCTCGGATGTGAGTGACCGCAGCGGCCTGACCCGACTACCACACTGTACCAGAGCGAGAGGTTGTGCTTGAGTGCAAGAAGGTCAGCAGCATCAGCAGCAGCAGCAGCAACCAGGTCTTGTTTTCGGGGCCTCGCGGAAATCGCCAAACCATATGCACATCCGCAAACACAAATGCAATCGAGCGAGGGTTGCTACAAACTACGTATATATATACACACTAATACATGCGCTAGAACAGCAAAAAAATGGGATGATTTATCCGCAAACACCCCTTCCCGAATCCGCACACAGCACACTAATCCGCCCACATCATCAATTTCAATCGCTACCGATCGCTTAATTTGTATCTCCCTGCAAACACAAAACCCGAATGCAATCAACAACGGAGGGTCTGATTAAAACGCAATGAAAACAATGGCTCCAACGACAGGATTATTATTGCTGAATAAACAAACATCTTCGATGGAATTGCATAATGCAAAATAGTTGTCTTCGGTAATCCGTGATCCATCGAGGGAAGGCATCGATCATTACTAGAAGGAACTGCTTCCATCTCAATAAAAAGTCTAATAAAATAAGTTACTACCCATTACATTTCAATCACGTTTCATTTCAACAATGTGTGATTTATTGAATCATTTCTTTAAACCCATAAAAATCATAAATTCTTTCACTTGATTTAAGTACTTCAACATTTGACAGAAGCACATTTTAACGTGATAATTAAATAAACACCAAGAAACGCAACGATTTTCGAGAAATAATATGATTAAATATTTAAAGTTCAATTAGTAATTATCACTTAGTTATATATATATAACTTCAAATATATTGTATATTAACCATGTGTTTTAACTATGAATGAATATAGAGAAGCTTCTATATGGAGATTTATTATTGAAATGTGAAATACTATATATTATTACTTATATTGTAACAGTAAACAAAATAATACAACATTCATATAAATACAAGAAAACACAATTAGTATCATTGCTGCAAATGACTATAGACCTTTCTGCCAAAAACTACTTATTTTCAATTAAAATCTAACAATTTATTGTAACACAATGTGAATAGTTCATAATTTTATTTCATGATTGTTTTTCACCTATTATTTTAGTAGAAGATATTTACTGTAACACTGTGTTTATATTCCCAAAAAAGGATTTGGTGCAAGTGCACGTATTTTTAGATAAACTTTTTTGTGTATGAAATAAAATCCGAAAATAGTGTTTTATAATTAGAAGACGAGAAAAAAGCAACACTCGAACACTTAACGGATTACTGCAGAGCAAAGGTTATTTTAGGTTAAACCTTCAGGTTTTAAGTGAGACATTAAAAACTATAAAACGGGTTGAATGAAGTGCACTTTAAGACATTTGGTCTACGAAATGTATGTAATATATTTTTTTGTTATATTTATATATTAATTATTCCATTTTAATTTAGACATCTTTTAAATTGGGCCAAAGGGCTATTGACCTGTGTTTTTCCTCCTAATTATTTATTAGAAGTAATTCAATTTTAAGTAAGATTTATCTAATTATTGATTGAAGTGTATTTTAATTTATGTTGTCTATAAAATATTTTGTAAATCAATTGCTTTTTTTGAAAATTAGCATAGAAAAACGTGTTCTTAATTCACTTTGATGTTAAATGTATTGGTGTACACTTTATATACTAAAACATGGTAGAATGACTTTAGTCAATAGCCATTTGGTCCAATGTGTGGTCAATAAAATTGTTAATATTAAAACATTGATACAAAATTTAAGAATACTGTTCTCTTAATTATTGTAATAATTTAACAAAAATGTGAAATATCTTCACCATATATGTTTGTATTGATAAATTGCATTAAATTGCAAAGAAACTGAAGTATTTTTATTAATATTTCAAAGCAAACAGCGCATGAAGTTTAAAAGGATAAACATAAACTATTTTTTCAAACATAATTTGTAAATACGAGTTTAAGATGAGAGAGGGAAATCATTAAGTCTCTTGGAGCGTATAACCAACCGACTTGCTCACTTCATGTTTCCAACTAATAAATTTACAGAGACAAACATCTTTTACGAACGATAAACTGAAACGCTCAGTCTGGATCTGTTTCTCCTGAAATATGGAACAAATATCTGATCGAGGATACAAGTAGTGGGCACGAGCTTGTAATTAATGGCCTACTTGGACTTGCTTCACTTTAACAACGAAGTGTCGAATTAATCCGAAAACAAAATTACAAATTGCAAATAGTTAAGCAATTTTCCAAATTTATATTTATAACATCTTTATTTGTTCAAATTGTGCCAAAATCTTCAATTAGTACGGTTTCTAATAGAGGTGTTGATTATAATGACTACGAAGTATTCCAGTGTGTAATTGGACTTGGAATTACGAAATTATTTGCTTGCAAAATACAAATAAAAATTGATTGAAACTAAAAAATAAATGGATATTTTAAACGGGTTATATTATATATAAATGGTGTCCATTTGTGGTTATATTAAGTATGCTATTATCGTGTATGTGAAAAACCAGTTTTGTTTTCTAAATTACGATATTCTGGACGTAATGATGATAAAAATATATGTAATAAAAAATGCATGGAAAGGCAATGCTTTGTTTGAGAACGAACTAGAATTTGTAAAAGTAAACAATAGTGAAGATAATTTGATACAGGTGTGTCGAATATAATGGAGTTGGAAAGTGTGCATGATTGTCGTGTGTAGAAACGGCTATATTATGCTCATTACTTATTTATTCAACTCGCATTAAATAACAATAATATAAAGACCTTGATATTTATAACAAACCATGCTGTTGTAGCCAAAGTCACCCCTAAATATGACAAAATATATTAAGTTTCAAAAAAATAAATTGAACTTTATGGATTCAAGATGCGAAAACTTTTAAAGCTATTGAATGGTTAGGAAAATTACGCACTTTACGTACTAAATATAAAATTTCAAATTATGATAAAAAACACCAAACAAAGTTGTTGAAATATTTTCTTCCATATTTTGTTTCAATGAAACTTAATAAGATATTCAAACATAAAATACGAGCTTTTGAATGTAAAATCGGAATTGTTAATTGTTAAATTTAGTCGTAAAGTTAATAAATAATGTTCAATTTCGGCTCAATTATTTGTGTTCAAATTTTGTTGAATTTCGTAAGTCTTTATGTTGAAAATGTGTGTCTTCTTGTGAGTCTAAAGCAGAAATAAAGTTAACGAAGTTAACCCGGGGTAAAGTGTACAATTTAAAGAATACAGTTAAATAATTAAGTTTTCCACCTAAGACAATTAAAAATATTAATGTCGTGGTGGATTCCAGCGGTTCCAAGCAAACATCCAAACGAAGAAAACGTAATTACATATACAACAGTATCTAATTAAATAATTTATCAAGGAACTTGAGAAACAATAAAATATTATTATAATAACGGCAGCAACGACCACAACAACAACAACAAAACAATATATATAGACACAAAATAAAGAGAGAAAATCCGTCTTGAGTAAAGATGTAATTA
Source organism: Nicrophorus orbicollis (assembly GCA_018845635.1). Classification (NCBI taxonomy): domain Eukaryota; kingdom Metazoa; phylum Arthropoda; class Insecta; order Coleoptera; family Silphidae; genus Nicrophorus; species Nicrophorus orbicollis. Next base: position 337,418 of record JAFMTC010000064.1, on the reverse strand, counting down.
AAAACGCGCAGTTGCTTTTAATGAATTTATTAAATTGAGTTTCCTGAGCTGCTGCAGTCAACGCAGAAGACAGAACGTCAATTAAATGGAATTATTCTTAATTACTCGTGGGCGTAGACAATTTGAATACGTAATTGCGAACGCAAAGACTGCAATGCAAAGTGACAATGATATTTTCCCGTTTGTAGACTCACAGTCCATAAAATTTAGATTATAGTGTCAATTCTTAATAATTCGTATTTTTATGTTACAATTAGTAATTTATTAATAATAGATATATTTTCAATAGTATTGATAATGCAATGAAAGATCATTATTGGTTAGCGAAAAGTAAATACGGCAATACCTCGTATAGTGCGGTTTATCATTTCCGGTAATATTTCTGTAACCGGAATCTTTAGAAAGGAAACTATTGAATTCAATGGAAATAAACTGAAGTTTAAATGTATCGAACATAATTTTGTATACTAATTGTATTAGTATATCATTTTAATCTTAATAATAGCAGCACCTCGCACAGTACGGTTAAACCGACAATAATTTGACTTTTTGAAACTGGACAAATCGAGGAATCAAATAACATTGTAGTAAACTATATAAATAGGGGTTCAATAGTAAAATGCAGATAAAAATGATTATTTATATAGAAAATTATATACACTATAGTGAAATTAGACTAATTGAAACAACATGATATAAAACATTGCTGTGTTTATTAGTTTAAGTAATCATTAACTACATTTTTAATAATAAACAAAATCTGTAACTTGTTTATAACTTAAATTTGCTACAAAACTATTATTTATTAAACTGTATTGGTATAATGTGATTATTAATGATTAATTAACATGAATTAACAAAATTTTGGTAATAGATTGATTATTTTTGGTTTAAATTATCAATAATTTGTTGTTGTTTCTTATATTATTGCAAATTTTATATAAATATTGTATTGAAATAAAGTAAAGTTTAGCAATTTTCATGGTTGATAGTACGTGATTAATAGTTTTGTCCAAACAAGGATAAAAATAATATGTCTGTATTAGAATGGAGACGATTTATTAAAGAAACTAGGATGAAAAAAAGAACATAATAATAGTATAAATTGTGTAATGTTTCGTAACGATGTATTTCTGTTGTGAAGTTGCTGTTTGCGGATGAAGTAGTGAAACACAATTTCGTGCAGTTTCGAAATGTAATTTTCGGGAATGGGATTTAGTTCAGGTTTGTTAGGTTGGAAATAAGTGCTTACACCTCGAGTTGTCCGGGCGTGAGCACGTCTCTCGTGGAAAGGAGGCAACAGGAAAAATTGCAGAGCGGAGCGTATCATTGGGATATTATTGATATTCCTTTCGGAGCGCTGCAGGAAGGATGTGACATATCGCGCCAACCTTATCCTGACACTTACCAAAAAGAATCACCTAGAAGGCGGACAGGCATGAGCCTCGCTGAAGAAGCTTAATCCTGAATGAATGATTTACTGCATCGTCAGCTGAACGGACAACACTCGAACTCTGCCTCGAGGAGAAAGAGAGAGAAAAAACAAAATAATAATAGAGAAACAAATGAAAAATGAAGTAGTTTGTAAAACAAAAAATATGAAATAAAAGAAAACGTAATCACAGGGTGGAAAAATCGTCCAGTTTCCCGCAGCCGAAATCACTTACTACGACCATCAATCAACGTGCAACGTTTGTTTGTTTGTGTGTAAAGGGCTAATTTTGCGTTGGCTTCAAAGGGGATTTCCAGAGGATGGTTCTACGTGGATAGGTTAGGGGTTTCTCTTGGTCTCTGTGGGAGTGTGTGTGTTTGTTTTTCGGCGGAGGGCGGCTGAACCTGCGTCTGAACTCGATTCGCGCTCCGACTGAACTGAAACTCGCGAAAGCCGCCGCCGCCGCCGAAGCCGCGATTCCCGGCCACATCCAACCTCCCCCACCATTTAACAACCCTTCCGAAATCACATTTTTCAACCCTCCGGGAGCAGGAAGAAAAAGAAAGGGAGAGAGAGAAAAGGGACCTGAAGAAAAATGGTCCGTTCCTTTCGGGAAAGTAAAACAACGATGATGATACCAATTCAATAACCGAGCAAACCAACATTGGAGACCGATTATTATTGTTCAAAATATTTAGATCTAACAGTAAATGGCTTTTCAAATCTAATTGGTGATCGACTAACGAACAGTTCGAATTGCAAACAACGAAAACCTTTTGCGAAATTCAGATAACAAACATATATTCGGACAACGAACACTTTACCGACATTATTTAACTCTAGTAGCGTTACACAGCTTAAGTAATTTCTTAAACCTACTCTTGATGACTTAATAATAATAACAATAACTTAATACTAATGCAAGATGCAACATATATATTCTGTAAACCGATTTTAAACATCTATAATTGACAATGCAATAATGTTAAAATCTAAGTTAATAGAGTTAAATTATTCTTAATCAAGTTAAGTAGCAAAGTACAAATTTCCAAATAGATTTAAAACAACTACAATTAGCATCATAATCAAATGATGTAATCTAAATAAACACTTTAGTAATAAGATTTATTGCAACAATAATAACAAAAACTTAATAAATTGACAAAAAGAATAAATTGCTACAAAGACCTATTAACTATAGTTCTTTCTGCCTAAAAACATTGTTTTTGTTTTAATTTATGAAAAGTATTATAAGTTTGTAAGATCCAGATATAAATATTCTACATTCTCTTACAAACATTCATTAATTATTCTGCAATCTAAATTGGTAAAATCAGTAATTTTTTAACATATTTGATATTTTTATTCTAGAAACATTTTGAAGATGAAGATGAGATTTTACACTAATTTAAGATAACAATTATTTCTACTCAAATTTAGGATAATCAATATGTATCAATATTATATAATCACTGAGTATTATTTGAAATAGAAGATTGGACGTACTCGAGCAATAATTTATTGGACTTGGAATCGTTCTCAACAAAATAAACGTTAAATAGTTTGATTGCTCTTTATATGGTTTATGCGGTTTGTGTGTCTATCTATATATATGTGTGTGTATATATATATATGAGAGTGTGTGCGAGTTTCACGAGTAGTTTCAGTTAAGCGGAATTAGGTTACGCCAATTTGGTTCAATTCAGTTCAGTGTTCGGAGCTGAGGTTAGGTTGCAGCGTGCAATTACGCCTCGGCTCTGCGAAAATATCACCTAAGGCTCTATCTTCGAGTATCAGACGGTTATTATCAATTATAAATGCACTCAATTAGACATTTAGCAGGGTTTCCAATTTACTAATATAAACAAAATTACTAAAACGCTTCATCCTACTTTTAGTTTTATTGCAATTCGTTAATGCTGCTGATATTCGAAAAGACCATAAAACGAGCAATTTGTTGAAGATATTATTAGGATTTCGTATTCAGCATAATTATTAATGTTTATATATGAGAACTCTAATTTAATTATTCGCAATTAGAAATAGTTATTCGTTATGAAATTGATATGATTTAGTTCATTAATTAAGGACGAAATTATTATTTGGACGATATTTACACCGAAAATATCAACTAAAATGTAATAAATATTTTGTAACTATTAAATAGATACAAAAAAGAGCTATTGTCATATAATTATCAATATTTTATATACTTGATTTGAGTTGAATGAATTATTTCCATAGGAATAGAGAAGAAATAGAGAAAATTAAGTGATTAAGATGGAGTGGAGTTAGGTCAACACATTTATTTCAACAAAAACAAAAGAAATCTAACATACTTTTTTTGAGGGATCTTGCTGATTTGTGCAATTGTATATACTATAGTTATAGGTCTTCATTTGATCATTTTGTTCATTGTTGGACAAAAGTACAAATTAAACAAAACTTCAATTTATTTGATCAAAAAGCATTCCTCTTGATTATCTCTTCAAATTAAATCTACTTCCATCTACTTAAGTCTTCTTAAATTGTTTTTTTTAATGAAAAGAAAAGTTCACATAACCCAATACAAGCAAATCTAACCTCACTTAACTTAACCTAACATAAGAAAGTATAAAGTTTTGAATAGGTTGAAGGTTATGCATAATAATCTGTCAAGTTAATATAATTTAATGAAAACTTTGTAAATGCTTTTCCGTGTAATTTATAAGTAACATTCAGTATAGGAAATGATTCATAATTCTTTTGTGTATACATATATAAAATGTATTTCTTTATTATTTATTAAATAAATATCGATCCATTATCGAATGTATTATGCAGGAGATGTTCGAATTTCCAATGCAGGAGATACTGCAAGTGAAAAATTTGGTGGAGGATGCATTGATGATGCACCATTAGATGTGCGTGAAAGAGAGAGAAAGAGAAGGATGGAGGAGGATGTGGAGGCGGCATCGCAGCAGAAGTAGTGGCGACGGTAGTGTCGGCGGCAATTTCTGAAAGTTGTTGATTTACTATATCTACCATTATCCATATTTCATGGGACCTCGGAAGGAAAATAATAAATTCCCGTTATATGAAAATATTTATACGTATAAAACTGGCGCATAAATATTTTGTCACTATTATAAATTCAATACGCACATATACATTTTCTATGGAAGTGAAAATGGAATAGAGATAAATACGCATCGTCCTTAATGGAAACGCATTACAACAATTACCAAAATGAAAAAATGTATATAAAAAACGACAAAGAAATTTGTTTAAATTGGTATATTTTATTTACGTTCCCTTCAAAAAGTTGTTTAAAAATTGAACAGAAAAGGATTCGTTCCTTGGCATTTTTTGTTGATCTGCAATTGCCCTATTTTCACGTAGTTACACTTTATCCCTCCACGTTACGTTTTTTCCCCCTTCGCTTCTATTATTTTGATGGCTTTGCCAAAGCCCTTCGACCTGCATCAATATGTGTATAAGCCTTTCGCTTCCTGATCTCGCTGTCCACCCAACTGTTAAACTCATGAATATTAATCGACTTCCAGCGAACGAAAAGAAAATTAGCTGCGCAAACGAAAAAAAAAATTGCACGGTGAATTAATTGCGTTTTCCGGTTGTTGTTAACGGAAGACGTTTGCTTTCTGCATGAGGGAAAACGGAATGGAAATGGAATAGAAAACTGGATGGAGCGAATAGTTTGGTGGGAATGAGCGAACTCTCAAATATCATTTCCATCGTGACAATGAAGCTTTTAAGGCTCCCCGCCGATCCTACAGCGATATCGCATTAGAGGCGAAGGCTGCAGAAACTCGGGGAGCTTTATTTTTATCGCTGTGTGTATGGAAGCCTCTCAAATCTGATATAAATAATTAGGGGGGAAACATGATTCTGTAACAAATCATTGGGAGTAGTTCGCATTGCTTTGCCAATGCTTCAGTGCACTCTACATTTCTAGAATAGTTATGTTTTAAAGCTGAGCTTTATTCTATTATGTATGGTTCGATCAAAGCTTTACCGCATAATCCATTAAAACTTTGAGATTTTCAATTTTAAAATGTTGATTGGATTTCAAAACATTTAAAAAATTTCATATTATTAACCAAATTTATTGATCCCAAAGGCCCAAATTTTCATATTATTAATAATTAATATAAATATATTCAATAGAACTTCTCATTTATTTACAATAATACTTTGTTTAACGTTTAGTATTCATTCCTACATGATAAGTCTTAAACGAAACAACATTAAAAGAAATCACTTTAACATGTAGTAAATAACTAATTTTAGAGCATTTTTTGTCACATAAACTATTAAAACTTTGAGATTTTCAATGAATAATCATTTCAAAATGTTGACTGGATTTCAAAACATTCAAGAAATTTCATATTATTAAACATATTTATTGATCACACATTTGTCCCAAAGGCCCACATTTTCATATTATTAATAATTAATATAATTATATTTAATAGAACTTCTCATTTATTTACAATAATACTTCGTTTAACGTTTAGTATTCACTCCTACTTGAGAAGTCTTAAACGAAACAGCGTTAAAAGTAGTCACTTTAACATATAGTAAATAGATAATTTTAGAGCATTTTTTGTCTATAATCCATTAAAACTTTGAGATTTTCAATTAACAATCATTTAAAAATGTTGATTGGATTTCAAAACATTCAAGAAATTTCATATTATTAAACAAATTTATTGGTCCCAAAGGCCCAAATTTTCATATTATTAATAATTAATATAATTATATTCAATAGAATTTCTCATTTATTTACAATAATACTTCGTTTAACGTTTAGTATTCACTCCTACATGAGAAGTCTTAAACGAAACAACATTAAAAGAAATCACTTTAACATGTAGTAAATAACTAATTTTAAAGCATTTTGTGTCACATGATCCATTAAAACTTTGAGATTTTCAATTAATAATCATTTAAACAAGTTGATTGGATATCAAAATATTCAGGAAATTTCATATGAATAAATAAATATATTGTATGATACTTCTTGTTTTTTCATCTAAGTACACTGATCATGCCAAATCAACCTAACTTAATTTGTATATAACTTAGTGTTTATAACTACACTTAGGTTTGAAATATGCACTTGTTCAAAAACGCTTGAGCAAATGTTGAGAGCAACTGCTGCTTCTGATACTAAATGCAAACTGAAAACTGGTGAAGATTATGCTCCGGTTGCAACCTAGTTGTTTCTGCCCTAAATTTCATATTATTAAGAAAGAATATAATTATATTCAATAGTACTTCTTATTTATATACAGTAAGACCTCGTTCAACGTTTAGTTTACTTTCCTATGGGATTTCAAGTATGAATCCAATTTTTGGCAAGATTTCTTAAATTTTACTTTAGTGATTAACTTTGCTTTAAGAATTACGACTTGTACTTGTGTTTTATCATTACTCTGCAACTTATTCAAAGGGAAATACCCTTTCTATGAGGTTTATTAGTAAGTGTTACATTTATATTCAACAATTATACAAAAGTTTATATGATTCAAATTATTGGATTAAAAATGTTTAATCAGTTCCACCCAACTATTTTAATTGAAACATTTCAATGTTCTTTTTACGATGTAATGAAATATTTAATAATTTCGTTATTTTTATTATAATTATTTCAATGAATACATCAATTACACCTCTAAGTATGCATTTTGTTAAAATTTGCACAATATTGCTGCAAAGGGCTATAGATTATAGGTCTTTCTTCCATTAATATTAGTAATTATTGAAATAATTATAAAACAAAATAAAATATTGCATTTATTCTAACAAAATTCTTTTTAAAATCTGTTTTTGTTTCAATGTTGGAAGTAATCATGAATGATTTGAAATAAATTGAGTAATTTCCGTAATTTATGAGTTAATTTATGAAATCAGATTGATATTGATTAAAGCGATTTAACAATACTAATAACAGCAAGAACGTTGCACGTCACGACGGAATTGTTGAAAATTGTGGAACAGGTTTGCACGAACGAAATACAAACATTTTTCCATGGCAACATGCATTCATTACCGATCGATTCAGTCCAAGTCATCTATTATATAAGCAGCGGCGACGTTGAGCAATAATAATTTTATAATTGTCGGGATTCTTCGAGGGAGGATTTCGTCCAACCAGCAGGAGGGTTGAGGTGGTCCGCACAAAAATGTCTACTTAAAATATTCGTGGCATCTCTTCCTTCCTCTTCTGCCGCCGGTTTTTTTTTGTCTACTCTCTCTCTCTCACTCTAAATAATATATCAAAGGCCGTCTCGCAAGGATGTCGGGAAATTTTTATTACGGCCACTAAATATGAAGCATTGTATATTAGAAAATTCTTTTTAGCATTTTCCCGCAGCGGATTAAAAAAGAATAAATAGTTAAATATATATAAAACGTGGTAAGGAATTCGGTCGTTAAAAATTTTAATTGAAAACGTGTACATATCCGAAACAAGGATGTTGATCCTCCGCGTTCCGCGCGTCGCGTCTCGCAATTCGTCCTTGCCAACTTGGATTCGGAAATGTGCAAATAAACCGGGAACGGATGGAGGAAAAGGAGATGTCGTGCGAGGAGATATGAGGCGAGGACTAAACTAAATAATAAAAAGTTTTCGCGAATTTATCTTCCCGTGATTAAACCATGAAACTTTCCTGCGACGTGAGCAAAACAAATAAGAAAAAAATATAGAACTTCACAGTGTAACTTAAACTGGATTGATTTTCGCATTAACCAATCGTCTGTGAATTACACGGTGCAGGCGAAAAAAAAATTTGGTCGAAGGGAAACGAGGTGAAGTCAGACGTGCGGGGGAAAAGCGGGCATTTGCATAATATTTGAATTTTCATCGTGGCGCGCTTTTTCTTTTCGTATTTCCCGCGTCGGCTCCCTTCTTTTTTTTAATTACTTTTTAATAACTTTCCTCTTACATCGGGTTTTTTATTCTCTCCCACTTTTTTGTAAGGGTCGATTTTACCCTTCCGCGCCGAGGGAAAACGCGCTGCCGCCACAAGATGTTTATTAGATTTTTCTTAATCGCGAAAGCACTGACCTATCTCTCGACTACTGGATTAGTTTAGCTTTTAGATGAAGCTGGAATCGAGGGCAGTCGTCGTCCTTCGGCGATTTCATTTATTTCTCCAATGCATTTATTTACTACTTCAATTTCGTCGAGTTTTACTATTTTGGCGTCAACTCTTGTCACGAATGTCCTCCAAAATCGTAACTTCAGCAAATTGATGAATGAATACCAGACTAGACAAGTTTACTACCTTTAAGATACGAAGAATTGAACTTTATCAAACTAATCAACAATATGCACTTTATTGTTAATTGTTATCCTAAATACCTATATAAATTGTTACATAAAGAAGAGTAAATTGATACTAGAAAAATAAAGAATCAATTATTGAAATAAATATGTATAAAAATTATAACAAGAATATAAGGGTAAGTTAAAATTGACTAAAATAATCAAATAAGTAATGTAATAAATATAGTAAGAAGTTTTCAAACTTATTCTTTTGTTGCCTTAATTTTACCATTTATACTTCAGAAATGTCTTTCAAAATTGTGATTTCAGCTAATTGATGTATAAATACAAGATTATTACAATTTTATTATTATTAAATTCCATATAAAGAATTGATTTTTATCAAAAGCAAGGTATAAAAATAAGAGGGTTTATCATTTTGTAGGCTTAGTTTTACTTGTGATTTGTTCAAAATTATAACTTTAGCAAATATATGAATAAATACTAGGGGAAACTATTTTATTAGCTTTGAGATATGAAGAATTAAACTTTCTCAAACTAATTAAGAAAATAGTTCTAGAATGTGTACTTTATAGTTAATTGTTATCATGAATACATATATAAATTCTAACGTAAAGAAAAGTAAATAATTCATATAAAGAATTGATATAAGGAAAAATAAAGAAAGGATTATTTAGAAAACAATTTAGTTATCATATATTTTGATGTTGAAATCAATTATTGAAATAAATATGTATAAAAATATAACAAGAATGTAAGGGTAAGTTAAAATTGATTAAAGTATCAATTAAGTATTGTAATGAATATAGTAATAAGTTTTAAAATTTATTCTTTTGTTGCTTTAGTTTTACCATTTATACTTCAGAAAAGTCTTTCAAAATTGTGATTTCAGCTAAATGATGTATAAATAAAAGAGAATACAATGTTATTATCTTATGAAAAATTGATTTTTATCAAAAGCAAAGTATAAAAATAAGAGTGTTTATCATTAGTTTTACTTGTGACTTGTTCGAAATCATAACTTTAGCAAATAGATTAATAAATACTAGAGAAAACTATTTTATTAGCTTTGAGATATGAAGAATTGAACTTTCTCAAACTAATCAAGAAGAGAGTTCTAGAATGTGTACTTTATTGTTAATTGTTATTATAAATACATATATACATTTTAACGTAAGGAACAGCAAATAATTCAAATAAATAATACTAATAATAATTATTTATAAACATATGACATGAAAGCTGTTGTGTGAAAATGCAATTATAAAATGAACAGAAAACTAAAATCAAATATAAAGTAAACACAAAAAGGCTAATGTTTAGTATAAAATGAACATTAGAAAACTCAAGTCATAT
>JAFMTC010000064.1:284801-318836 GCA_018845635.1 Nicrophorus orbicollis | reverse complement strand
GTGCAGGTGTTCAATCCTTATATGGATTATTTAATGGCTTTCCAATCGATGTTGTGGTTGCAGGTATTCACTCCTTATATGGAGATTGTTTACGTGTTTTACAATCGCAGCTGCAAAGTGCAGGTGTTCATTCCTTATATGGATTATTTAATGGCTTTTTAATCGTAGCAAGTGCAATTGTTCACAGCTTTTATAGATTGTTAATACGAAGTAAAATCGCAGCTGCAATGTTTATACAAATTATACTTTCGTTTATACAAATTTGCAGTGTTCGTAACGCTTGTGGTAAGCATCTAATTTACTCCTCTCCGTAATCCAATAATGTCATACAACAATACATAAAAAAATAATGTTTCTAATTAAATTATACTAAATACAATGATTTGTTACACATTTTTAACGTGCTAAGTATATACATTATTTAATTAAAATAGTCAAGTCTCTGCTTAAACAGAACATGTTAGAGCAAAATAATTAAAGTACAGAAAAATAGTAAATTCTCTGCTAAAGCAGAGCAAAATAATTAAAATACAGAACATAGAAAAAAAAACTACAAAAAGTCCTATGCTCAATAATTATAATAAAATAAAAATTATCAACAATTACAAACTCCTACTGACTGAATGAATATATAGTTTTGTCGATGTTGATTTTTAGATTTTTATCGTATTATCAAAAATTATATACTATAACTGCAGATTTTCAAGTTAAATCGCAAAAAAATAAACATTTTTCATACAAAAGTGTAAATGGAAATGTTTGAAAAACATGCTTAATATAATAAGAGTAAGTTTTAAAAGAAGTTGCAGAAAAATTTGGGGTGGGTTCAAACCGCTTTTGAGTTTACAATAATATCAATATTTTTTTTTGAATATTGTAGCAATTCGAAAAGCATAGAAGGCGTAATTGCATGTCATTTCTGGAAATGTCAAAATACGTACCCTTTTTTTATATATACATACAATTGTGGTGACTCGTGAAGGGTTAGCTAAAATGGCTTAACTGGGTGGGACGTTTGTTTATTTACGCATTCCACACCCCTGTTTATTTTTTCCTATATCTCATCCTTTCTTCCACGACATCCATTCTCCACGAAAAGCATACCCCTTTCATTTGTTTGAGCTCTCTCTCTGTCTCTGTACAAATGAAACATTTTGCAGTCTTTAACGCGACCAAATAGTCTCCTCTGTACGTATACGTGCACACGTATGTGCGCCTGTCAAATGTTTTGTCGTGTTTGCACTAGTCAAATGCCATTCCATTCAAAAACCGCAAACACAAACACAATGCTTTGAAAGCCCGACAAACAAAGCTCCGGTGTTTGGGAAAACGGTGGGCGGTGGGAAGCAGGGGGAGGTAATGAAAATGCACATACTGGGAGAGACAGAGACGGAGAAAAATAAACTGGCCCTGTGTGGATGCATGTACGGCAAAGAGGTGACGATCGGATCACGAAATTCGTTTGAATATTGCATCGGGATTAGGAGTAAAAGCAGCCCTTTTCGGAATTAAATTCTCGTAAATGAGGGGCGATACGAATCGAGAATGTGTTTCGCGCTTGTACAACGGGAGCCGCCGCCGCTTGTGACATAATGCACCTGTAAAAACGTGGGGCGGCGGCAAGACCAAAAGGGTTTGAAGCGAAATGCGAATAGATTATATTTATCTGAAAGCCCTGTCAGACACGACACACACACAAAACACAATATAAAAAAACGCACATAAAAACCGCACGCGTCTTTCTACTGTATTATAACATTCATATATATATACAATGCAGAAAAAATCCAAGTGTGTTACGTAAAGGGTGCGTTTTCTGGGGACGGAGTGCGAACGTTAGGACTTTTATCGTTTTTAATCTCGGGCGGATGGAAAAAAATGTTGATTCAATGTAGAGGAAGGAAGGATAATGGTGGTTTCTTTTGAAATATTATAGATTCCACGCGTTCTCACACTTTTACCAGAAAGCAACGAAATTCCAAATTGAAGCACTAAATTGTATTTCGAATAACATTAATTTCTTCATATTCAGATCAATAAACTCGTTGTTTTATTGAGAACATACATTATGTTATATTTTTTTGTAGAAATTATTTAATTTTAAGCTATATTTTGTGAAATGTGAAATATTAGTGATATTCATTAGATTTGCGCTAATAACATGGGTTCATACATCAAAATTTTCCATATTATATAAAACAAAATCTATATGGAGATCTTCATGTATTTGCCTATTTGTGATGAACCCTGATGATACTTCTTAGGTATTTTGGTTGAAATCTCTGGATAATTTGTATGTTCGATTTGCTGGCTACACCCCACAATTGGATACCATATGTCCGTACTGGTTTTAAGTTTACCTTGTATATTAATAGTTTATTCTCCACTGATAATTCCGACTTTTGTCCTAATAACCAATAGAGTTTTCTAAACTTGATTTCTAATTGTTCCCTCTTAGCCCTTTTTTTAGGAGGAGTGGAAACCTTCAAAAGAGACCACGGCTGGAGCAGGAACCGTGGTACTGTGCGATTTTTACGCACTAAAACCACTCCCCCCCCCCTTCAAACAAGACCCGGAGTTATCCATTGCTTTCTGACCAAGGTGTTTGTATTCGTGCTCCAACTTCCCTCTTAGCCTGAACATAACAAGAAGTAAATTCAGAAAAGAAAAGCAGCCACAAGGGAAAAAAAAACATAATTATAGCAACAATATAGATGATTGAATATCATTCCTCGTTAGATTTGAAAATAATAAGCGTTTGTTCATTACAAATTGCTCCATTTTAATGCATCCATATTGCATATAAACGCTTGACATTTGGCAATACAATATAAATATTTGTTTTCGGAGCGTACGCAATTTCTGCACGACTAACAACAACAATAGTAACAACAACACCGACACCAGCAATGATAATAATAATAATCAATATGCGATAAATAATCAAGTTTTAATTAAATTGTTTATTTATTCGGCGCCGCGCAACAATATTAAAATTCGGCTGTAATAATATTATGTGCATTTATATGGGGGAATGAGAGAGTGAGAGAGAGAGGCGCATTTCAATTATTTAGTTGCAGCTATAAAAATAATGGTTGTAATTATCCAATGCTTTTCCCAATCGGCGAATAATTCGTTTCCATTATTTATTTTTATTTGCGAAATTGATTGAAATCATCAATTTCCATTCAATAAACAATATTATTATTAAACATATTTATTCACCGCACATTGGGCCTTTCTGCCCCAAAAAATAATATTAAACTTATGTTGAAAACAATTTTATAAATAAATTCTTTGATTAATTAAAGAACACTTAAATTAAACATTTGGAAATCAGGTCTGATATCTAACTGATTTTTTAATCAATTTGTAATTTAAAGAAAATCCAATTGATAATTTCACATTTAATTGAGAATTGTCCAATCTTGAAATGATTTTGAATGTATGTATTTATAATTAATTAAAGTATTCTAATTCAATGTTTGATATTGAATTCGGAATTGTAACATTAGGAAGTAAGGAAATATTGGCGTTTGAATATCGCATGACAACTTGACTTGTTTTCTTCTTGGAAAGTCTCGTAAAATTCGGTATAACCTTGAGGTGCCTGTATTTATTCATAATATCTACGAGTCGTTTACTGAAATAACCACGAAACGACGTAGTTTGAGGAAATATTGTATGGTTGTAAATAATTATCTATAAAAATGATGACATAAACTACTGGAATACGCAAGGTCACGATTGTTTCTCGTAACGTTGCTTATTCAGAGGGTTGCTTTTATATTAAGGAAAATATATTTATTACATTGAAACATATATGAAAATCCTATATTTACATTAACATGAGTTAAAATTTCAGTATTTTATAGAATTTAATTAGTTTATATTTTAATTTATTCTTATAAACTATATGCCTTTGATTTTCAAATATATTTTTGTAAAAGTATGTTTTCATTGGTAAAATTAATAAAAATCATCAAAAAATTAACATAGTTCAAATAATGTTAATGAAATTTAATCATGGGTTAGCAATGTCTACATATTTTCCTGTTTTTTCCTTCATTTTAGACCAATTTTGTTCTCATTTGCTCGGAAAATATTTATTTGTAAATTTTCTCATGTTTCTTTTATGAATAGTTTGTGTGTACCGTGATTGAAATTAAGAATCTCGTTGAAAATTAAACGATAATGAAAATATGCATAAAAGGCTAAGTTTCATCGTAGCAGAAACAATTTGATAATAATGCTGAAATTGAGAGGCGAATGGAAATTGGAGCGTCGTGAAAAGGGAGAAAAGCTCGGCCGGGAAATTGATGTTTAAGTTGAGCAGCGAAAGGTATTTAGACTAGTTTGATGAAGTATTCCGATAAAAGCCGAAACGAAAGCAGCCAGCCAGCCAGCTTTCTCCTCCATTCGTGCATCCTAGTCCAGTCCAGAAAATTTTAATAAAGCACACAAAAATTAAGCATAAACAAGTCAAGTCCCGTGCCTTTCTCGAGAGCTTTATTAAAGTAGCGACTTGTAACTGCGAACTACCAAGGGGATTCCCCTTTCCCGAAATCCCGAATCGATCGAACTCTCCAACTCTCCAGGCCACCCGAGTGAGCATTCTTCCGTTAAGAATGTTCTCAAGTATTCCATCAATGATCGTTTCTACCCGGAAAGAAATCCATTCGGTTTTTGTCACAACATCTTTATGGAAAATACGCTTGAAACCAATTAGCGAAGCAGCGAAAACCGATGCGCTTCTACGCGACCGTTAATTAATACCTAATACCCTCTAATTAATAATTACCGAAACGGGAAAGTTCGCAAATCGGAGCGGTTTTCGTGCATAAGCTATTCCATCGATCGCCGGATAAATCCCACTGCGAATCTGAAACTTCGCTGAAAGTAAAATACGACTACGAGAAGAGAACATTATGTTAATAAGCTTTGCTAATTACTCTGGACGAAAGCGAGAGTGAAGTTGAAAAAGGGACGTAAAGTAAGAACGTTTCTCCTACATTTTATTTACTTTTTATTTCGCTCCTCTTCATATCTCCAAACTTCTTAATTATTTTCTGCGGCTCTTTCCGTGCTGATTTCGAGGAATTAGGAGACCGAGGAAACGGACGAATAATTTAAGCGCATTTTCGCAATCGCAAACCGCTATTTCCGGCGCCGACCGGAAGGAAAAGATCGGGGGCGGCGATGGAGAAGGATTTGGGTTTCTGGGAGGGGGACTGAACTCTTCTCTCTTCTCCACTCCGTTCCGTGAATTATGAATTTCATAAACACCAGAAGTCACTTTTTCTCCGCGATTTCCTCTTAGCGATCTTCACTGTTTTCTCGCTCTCTTTATATATCTATATATACCTTTATCCGAGGAATCATTTCCGCCGAAACCGGAAATGATCGCTCTATGTATAATACTTCTGCAGCTGCTATAAAAAAATCGTTCACGAAGTGGGAAAAAATGTAACTGGGTCAAGGTAGGCGCATGGGGAGGGATTAAATTTTCATGGAGGGCTGGGACGCTCATAAAGGCATACGGACAAAATGGAATACGGATAGGGAAATATCTTATTAAACATTCATGTACTGCTGCAATCATAATTTACTGAACTAGGTTAATACCATTTGATGATCCACATCGGAGGTGTCCAATATAATACAAGCTAGGATAGTCACACTGGACGACTTCCACTCCAATTTACTTCAGCTGAAACCTTCTAAATAATGTAATGAAACGATATCATTTTGGTAAGAAATATTACAACTTTTTTGTTAATATAAATTGATTTTGTCAAAAACTACAAACAATAATGTTAATAAAAAGTTTTTAGTTAATTATTTAGAAAAGTAAAGATATTTGAAAAAAGAATACTATAACTAGATAAAGTCAATAATTAAACATCAATGAGTTTAAGAATAAATAAAGAAAAGTAAAGATACTTCAATCAGCGAAAAAAAAATACAATTTACATTGTTATGGATAATATTATAAAACGATATCAATTTCATCTGCAAATCACGAAATTGTACTGGTAATTAGCATTAAATTTTAATGTCCAATAAAACGAAGTCAATTACTATTCAATATTGGAGTTATTACTATAAATATTTTATTTATCAATTAGTCCAGCAATTTTGTTAATGGAATCATTTTATCTATATTTTCGTTCAATTTGTTGCATTAAACAAGTTGTAGCAAAAGTTTGTGTCGAAATCCATTTATTGTAATGATTGATTTTTTTTGGTATTCAATTATCACAAGGAGATGAGTGTAAAAAAGTAATAACTTTATTGTTGGAAAATAACGTACGATGAATGAAGAAACAATCACTCAAATTTAATTGATTCAAGCAAATGACGTTCCTTGTAAAAATAGCTTTCTCCTCTCGTGAAATATTAATAAAAGCATTAGTTTTTGGTTAAATGTTTGTTTGTATTGTATTTATGTGAAATCAATAGAAAAATTTGGGGATACAAAGTTTTAATATGAAGTTTATATCAATTCTAGATTATATAGTTTATTAATATTTTTTACGTTATAAAACCTTCATAATCTTCAGTTAGAATAGGTAATACCATTGCATATATAATAATCTTAACAAGCATCACAAAAAATGGTAATAATTCATACATTTTACTTAAGTAATTATACAATATTTACTAGGAATTATTAATTCGTGTTCTATTCTGGTATATTCCAAGTTTATTATACGTTATTATTAGAAAAAATATAGTATAAATTCATTATATTTTTACTTTTTACAAACAAATTTAAAACAAAAAAAATGATTGAAAAAACAAATTTGATTGAAAGCCATAATCATAGGATATTTAAGCTATGTATTGAATATTTAACAACGAAAATTCCGCTTCAAACATTTTTTTTCGTTGCAAAAATCGAATAAATAAATGGATGCTTTTGGAAGCCACAGGGGATTGAACGTACTTGAACAGCGTTTAGTGCGTTTTGTGCAAAATATTAAATGCACCGCGTAATGCAATTTCATAAAAAATGTAAATACTAGTATTTTTTACTCGGCGAATGCAAAAATTAAACCAAAAAAAAAATGTATATGTGAAAAGCGGAAGCGAAATCCAACCACACATCCGCCTTCAGGGCTTTTAGTCCCCCACACCCATGATATTTTTTTGTGAAAAATAATAACGCACATAAATTTTAAACTATTCCATATTATAAACTCACATTTTACACCATTTATGTTGCATATTTTTGTTCTCAAAATGTGTTTTGATGGCTTCATTATATTGTCCTATTTTTTTCATATTCGAACATCAAAGGACTGTAATAAATATAAGCTTTTTTTAGTGGATTTTCATGAATTACAAGTTGAAATTGCATTGATTATTATAATAGTTTTATGTAATAATGCACCAATTGGTATTCTTTTGATCTCAATTGATTTACTGCAAAAAAAAATGATATATAAGGAAATGAGAGGAATTTTTACTAATTTTAACATGAAATTCTTAGAAAACACATTTTTTGTTGCTATTTTTCTTAATTAATTTACTAGTTTCATTATTGTTTTTAATAATAAATTAAATTGATTATTTTATACAATTTTCGATATAATAATTTACTCTTTAATAACAGAATAGTTGTGCCCTTTTATTTAGATTATCCACATTTAACTAATAAGTTCGTAAAATTACTATATTTAATTTCTTTTTGTACCTTTTCTTGAATTAAAATTATAATTTTTCATATTGTTATTTACTCGATAATCAGAAGAGTTTACATAATAAATGGATGAAAGTTAAATTAAATGCACATATAACGAGATGTATTCTGCGGCTTTAGGAAAAAACGTGATTGCTTTGCTATTGTTTTAATTATTCATTTTTCATAATCCGACATCAAAGCATAAATGAAAGTTGGGTGAGTTGACTTCAATTATTTGCTCGTTAATAATAGAATGCGTTTAAACAGCGATTGTTTGAAATGCGTAAACAGTGTGTGTTTTTGTTGGAGGGATGATGAGGATGGGAGTCGTTCCAGAGGAAGCAATAATATTTTGTTGTCGGGAGGCGGCGGCCAGGAAATATGTTGGAGATCTCTTCGAGCGGGATGAGGGGAAGACCAGAAAACGAATTGCGGACCGGGGAATGGATGTGGAAGATTAACATGCGTGAAAAGGGAAATAAATAAATAAGGAGCGGAAGGAAGTGGCGAGCTGGGAAGGATGGCTGCGAGAGAGAGAGAGAGAGAGCCGTAGGGAAGGAAGGAAAGATCGTGAACGGGGGCAGGACGAAAAAAAATTGCGGATGGAATGAGAGATGGAGAAATGCGATTTATAAGAGACAATGGTCCGTTGTCGCGTTTCTAATAGAACGGCTTCGTGATTTATGGTGATTACAGTAGGAGTAACAAGGAGGTGAAATATTAGAATGCGACGACACGAGGCGGAGTCTTGGCTCTAAGTCAAGAAGTTTATGACTTGCTACGGCGACGGGACAAATCATGATTTAAGCGATTTATTTATGAAACACAACACCTCGTTCTGCGTCCGACCGTCTCCCTCATCCCCTTTATGCAATACACTCTACGTCAACGGCAAGCTCAGATTTAATGCAATTGCTTGCTGTAAACGCATACGTACACTACACACTACACCTTTTAACACTAATCATAAACTTATTTATGATATGCTCATCGCTATATTCAGTGACTACATCAACAACAGTTATATAACTTTCTTTTTATTACATTTGTAATTAATTACAATCTATTGCCAGTTTGAAATTAAAGACGTAAACATTTGTTGAATACCCTTAGCAATAGCACTTTATGTACCAAAAAAGTAATGTTATTCACTTATGTACATTTACTTAAATACATTTACTTAAATCTAAGTCACTTAAACTAATAGAGATGAATCTAAATCTGTAAATATTTCTCATTCATAACAAAAAATATGAAAATTTCAATCTTTTGATCCTAATTATTAAGAATTACTGAAACATTTTTTGTATAAACTTCATATTAATCACTGAAAACCAAATATTTACCATTTTTTTATATACAAATGTTTATATTAAGTGGAAAATGAAGTGAAAATGATTTATTTTTCATCAAAAATTGCTTTTAATCCTTTCTGAACCTGAAGTACAAAATGAATTTAAGGATTTGCGAAGCCAGCGGATGTTAAATAACTTACTTTTTATTACATTTCTGATTGTAATAACAATTTGAAATTAAAGACGTAAACATGTGTTTAATACTCTTAGCAATAGCACTTTAAGTACCAAAAAAGTAATGTACTTCACTTGTTTAATACATTTACTTCTGTAAATCTGTAAATATTTTTTTATAACAATTCGAATCAAAAAACAAATTAGTCTTCCTATCCTTGATTGTATTTATCAAACTAAACTTATTGAAAACTTAATCATTCTCCTCTGGTTTTTTACTTCTTTTGAAATTCATTGATATGTAATCAATTTGAAGCCACGGAGAAATTTCTCCATGTGACAACCAACCCCCAATGTGCTATAAACTTTTATATTCAATGTTATTTCATATAAAATATTGTTTGATTATTGATACAAAATTTAAAATAATCTAAAACGTAACAGAAAGAAGTTAATCAACTGTGGAAGGAGATTTATGACAATAATCATTATTTATGTAGAGTTTATTTAACTTAATTACTATAAATCTTAAATAGGGTGAAGGTCATTAAAAACAATAAGTTCCTAAAAATGTTTTACTTTAATGTTTCCAGTATTATTGTATACATTTTAGATAATTCTTATACGAATGAAAAATGCAGTAGAATCATTATTTATGTGGAGATTGTAACAATTATTCAATTGTTAGATAAGAAATGTATGTCTGCAAGAAAAATATAATAAATCCCATTTGTCTGGTTGTCTTAAAAGTGGATTTTCATCTAGCAAATAGCAGTTTTCCTCCATGTTCGCTGTTGTTCCATTTCGTGAACGGGTGTAACTTTCGTCCGGATTAAATTTAATTTGTCGTGTATTCTCGCGAATTAAGGGCTCGCGCTTTCAGCCATCAGACAAAGTGAAAACTATACATAAACGAAACCAATGGAAGTACGCAAAAAAAATAATAAAGCAAACAACTGTAACAATGTGGAGATAGAAATCACGAGTTTAGAGCATGTAAATAGAATATGTTTCGTATTGTGCATATGTAATAGATGTCTCATTTTTGGAAGCGGAATTTGCTGACGGCGTGAACAGATGGAGGATCGGGGCGTGTAACTTTGAGCTTAATAACAGTCACGATTTCAAGAATTCGGGTTAAACGCCGGAGACGACGGCGAGATTTAATCGCGAGTAAACGTCTAATTAACTCGCGATTACTCGGCGCAAAACGAAATGAATAAAACGAAAGTTTCGTGAATCGGATGAGTTGCTTCCTCTTTTGGCGGTTCGAGAGTTGTTTGCAAACAGGGGAACGCATTCGAGGATTTGGGTGGATGATGAAGAGCGCGTTGAAAATAAAGGAAAATAGATGATGGAAAAAAGGGAACAGGGCGGAAAGGTAAGGGCGAAATTCGATAAAGGGTTCATTTGAGCGTGAAGACCGCCCGAAACCGAAAATAAAATAGAAACATATCCAGAGCGGTTGTACAAAATATGATCTCTATTTTATTTTGTATTCTCTCTTTTTCTCTCTCTCGATGAAATAAAGAAATGAAAACATCTGTCTCTACGTGCAACAATAGTTTCGGTATTTACCTTTCGCCGCTGCCGGAATGAAAGGTGTATTTGCCCCGTGCAAACAATATTTATTTCAGTTTATTTATTAGTGGACGAGGCTATCTCTTCGGTTCGTCCCGGCAAACAAACAGCCGCCGCGAATCCTCTTCATCCTCATCCTCATCCTCCTACTACTTCTGCTCCTCATCCTTCGCTTCGCAATCCCGGTGTGGGTTGCTGGAAAAGATGAAATTTGTATGCGCCGACGGCCCTTTTTCCCGAATCATTCGGCGCGAAGATTAAGTCTCTCGCAGCCTGGAATTTATGGCCATTGCCAACGGAACAAACATAATTTATCTCGAGCTGATAAAGATTGTTATATAATTTATAAGTGCAACCCTCCTATCTCTAACGGATTATGCGCAGGATTTTTTGTATTACTATCCGAGGAATCGTAATCTCGAACATTCATAACACAGATTTCTTATTGACTTCACTTAACCAAAACTATTAGTCATCATAAATTTAGAAAACTTTACATATAAGCACTTAAAGAAATAACAAGAATGATTCAAATAATTATGTCATTACCGTTCCAATTAATTAATTTGTTAATATTTCTCATTCATAACAAACAAGAAATGAATCATGCAATCTTTTGTTACCAATTATTAAGAATTACTGAAACATTTTTTGAATAAACTTCATATTAATCACTGAAAACCAAATATTTACCATTGTTTTATATACAAATGTCTATGTTAAGTGGAAAATGAAGTGAGAATGATCGATTTTCCATCAGAAATTGATTTTAATCCTTTTTGAACCTGAAGTACAAACTGAATTTAGGGGTCTGCGAAACCTGCGGATGTTAATTAACTTACTTTTTATTACATTTCTGATTAATTACAATCTATTACCAATTTGAAATTAAAGACGTAAACATTTATTGAATACTCTTAGCAATAGCACTTTAAGTACCAAAAAAGTAATGTTATTCACTTAGCTAACACATTTACTTAAATCTAAGTCACTTAAACTAAAACTAATACAGATGAATCTAAATCTGTAAATATTTCTTTATAACAATTCGAATAAAAAAAAAACAAATTAGTCTTCTAAGTCTTAGTCTAATTTATTAAACTAAACTTATTGAAAACTTAGTCATTCTCCTCTGTTTTTTTACATCTTATAGAATTCATTGAAATTCGCAATAGCACTTTAAGTAATGTTATTCACTTATTTAATACATTCACTTAAACTAAAACTAATAGAGATTAATCTAAATCTGTAAATATTTCTCATTCATAACAAAAAATATGAAACTTGCAATCTTTTGATCCTAATTATTAATAATTACTGAAACATTTTTTGAATAAACTTAATATCAATCACTGAAAACCAAACATTTACCATTGTTTTATATACAAATGTTTATGTTAAGTGGAAAATGAAGTGAGAATGATTGATTTTCCATCAGAAATTGATTTTAATCCTTTCTGAATCTCAATTACAAACTGAATGTAGGGGTCTGCAAAGCCTGCGGATGTTTTGCAAATCTGTGAGTGTTTGCAAATTCCGAAATACGGCCTAACGAAACTAAATAATTGTCCGACCTACAAATAATGTAGTTCGATAGTGTCGAGGGGGTCCTGTTGCACCCTAATGTTTTCCAGTTATTTCCGACATCCCTTCCGGCAATAAGAGTAAAATAGGGTTTGTATTCGCCCGGCCATTCTCGACACCCTGCGTGCTGTTCTCTCTTGAACTAATATCAACTTTTTAATAGAGTTTAAAGTCCACGTTTTGATTTACTCAAGAATAATAATGTCAACTCTTTGAATTGTAGAAAGCACACAGTCTCAATTCTTTACAATTTATTTTTATTCATTTTAAACAAAACGAAATTATTAGTTTTTATTAAACATTACATCGAAATTCTTTGGCAAACTTTATAAATCGAAAACATATAAATGATAGACAGAAAGTGTTATTGTAGATCAATCAATTAAAAAAACAGTGTAATTGCAAAATAATACTGTGTAAAATCGAAAGATACGTTCTTCAAGAAAACGTGTAAAAGCGAATTCGTTCCTAGTATTCAATTTTTCAACATTTCATAAATACTAAACTACAAATTTAATTAACATGGTGCAATAATTAGAATTGTAGTATTCATTGTTTTCTTACTTCGATTTTTTTATTAGTAAATTTTATGATTGTATTTATGATACATAATAAATTATTTTTATTGAAGAATTCATAATGAAAACACTGGACGATCGGTTAACGAACAGTTCGTGAATAAACACTAAAGGTTTGTATGTTCGGACAACGTACATATCTTCGGATAACGATCACCTTGCCAATATATTGACGCTTCTTTTGAGAATAGAGATTTGTTTAATTCGAACATTTTCAACACCTTATGTTCCTTTACTATTTGTTTAAGATAAGTAAAAAAAAACTGTAATTATAGAAAAAAGTATGCAGAACTATTACATTTTTATCATTATAACTGAATAGGATATTAAACATTCAGGTTGTTGTGCAATTTTGCGTTGGTTCATTTATGATTAACTGCATTATGATTATGTTCAACATTTTTTTTGTGTGTGTGTATTTGCATAGGAGATTGACTTTGTGCGGCAACGCAATGACTAATAAAATCGTACTTTCAAGTTAACTTTTACAAGATTGCCGACAGCGCCTGAGTGGATTTTTCAACAGAATGTGAAACGGCTTTATTGCCTTTTCCATTACATATTTGTCAACGTTTAGACCTCGGGCTCGGTTTCCACCTTTGAGCGTCGAGCCGACGTTACTTTTTATGTTTGCACAGTAAATATTAGTGCACATATTTCTGGCAACTCGTAATTTATTTAAATGGACGCATTTACAGCCAAATTATAGCTTCGGCTCTTCACCTCCGAAATTACATTACTTGCCTCATTAAAACGGAAAATTACACACAATTTGTTTGATTCACATCAGATTTCAGAAAATATTATAATCTTCAGTTAAACAAATTGTAATTTTGCTATTACATAATTGATCGTCCCACTTTGTCAAGACAATTCTAATTGGTGGAAGACACGTAACATAAAATTTCTCGTTCAGAACTTCGTCCTTTCCCAGGGGTCCCATAACATTTCTCCCCTATTTTCCGTTCTTTACAACCTCTTTTTTCGCATCATACATAACCCAAATCAAAGAATTTTATTTTTATTGCATATCTACTAAAAGAAAAATAATAGTTTATCCAACTTTTTCGTATTGAATATTGTTTTTTTTTTAATCCTATTATTGGAAATTTGGATCAAAATTGAAGCTTTAATTAATTTCAGAATGTGTATTACACTCTTATTATGTAAAATCCATATTTTCTAAATTTATTAACTTAACATATATTGCACTTTTTTTTATTATTATAAGTAATTAACTGGATGTGAAGTAACACCTAAGAACATAATAAGTAGAAACTTTTTTTCTCCTGTTGTTGTTGTTTATTTTTCGCTTGTCTCCGGCAGACTCGGATTTTCTCGCTTTTTCGTTTCCCCTCGTATTTCCTTGTTAATTGAAATTGCACCGCCACTCGACATCATAACAATGCCTTGGCGAGGGCTCGTTCGCCCACTCCACGTTCCCTTATTCTCACTCTCTCTCTCACCATTCTTACGTACAATTTTTGCATCCCCTCGTACACGGACGGGCTAAGAAAAAAAAACACAGATAGAATGTGCAAAACGAAGAAGAGGAAGCAGCTTAACTACAGCTACTCCTCGTCGAGTCTAGCGCTTCAGACCCCCAGGTTTCGGTCTAATGACTCCACAGCTTTTATGAACTCGCCGATTATCTTCACAACCCTTTACATATTGCTATATCGAATTTGCAATATGCAGCATTTTCATTGTTGTATGTATGTTTCTCGTTTCTTATAACCGTTAATTTTGGTAACTTTCGTGTTCTTTTCGAAAGAGTAGTAAATTGAATACGACACAAAAGGGAGGTGTCGTATCCAGGTTATTTTGATTCATTTATTTGAAATCTATACACTGACTACTTATTTGATTATTATAACATTGTTAATACTTTTTTTATGAAAATAACTTTTAAACAAATATACCAAAGCAAAAACAATCAAAAACTAGATTTTTGATACCGATTACTTGGAATATACTCAATAATTTAATAGATATTTCTTGGATTATACCGAAGCAAGTACTTAGGAATGTCAATTGTAAAGTATATAAAATAAATATGCAAATTTTTTATTAAATTATTCCTTCAATACTTCTTAAGTAAAACTTTTTAGGAACATATTTTGACAGTAATCCAGTATATGTCACTTGACAAATATTAAATATTGAATATTTTGCAATTGATGAAGTATGGTTTAGTAAATTCATATTATTTACTTGCCACTTATTTAATATCAAAATATTTTCCTTTTTTGAATCCTTATTATGATTTCCTGTTTCTCAAGTAACTCTTTTTATGAATATAATTGTAGAAGTAGCCGAATAGATGTAACTAGACAAATATTGAGTGTTGTATATATGCTTTTACAGGAAAATACTCCATTTATACTGGCTTAATTACAATTAAGGAAGTACGAAAATACACCGACAATGAATAACGGCGTACGAAAATAACAACTTCCGGAATTTCAGAGACCTCCGTCCTGCTGCAGCGTTGTATAAATATATTCATAATTGTGTCCGACAAATGCGTACGCAATTAATTTCCATGGAAATATAAGTGTTTTCGTGAAATGCGACGTGTGAAATATGCTTTTAATATTTATCCGTGACAAAAGCCCGAAGGGGTGGGTGGCGTTGGCGGGAAAGGTGGCTCGAGCTCGCGTGATTTATCGCTAATTCACTGTTAAATATTTAAAATCTAATTCATATACACGTTTAATCGCATTAATTCACTTTTTCGCAAAGCCACTTTTCATTTCGACCCCACGGATTATTTGACCCAACCTCCACTCCCCCACATAGTCTGCTCATAATTTCATCGTCGACAAATTGTGCACGAAATGGTCACTTTTTTCGATGGAATTAAAAAGAAATAATATTAGGGGCGGATAAGAGAAAAACGGCAGAAAATTGGTTTTCGGCCACTCCCGAAATCGGCGAGACTGCGAAATTGCGCGAGGGAAATTACGGAATCGCTAATCCTTGTATAACATCACCATAAATCGTCAAAGTGAGAACTCGAACACTTCAATTTTTTCAACTGATTATATTTATTATGTAAAACCCAAACTCACTCTATAATGTTACCATATTTTATATAGTTTTATAATAATAATAAAAAGTAACCTATCCCTCATTATCCCTTAATAATTAATTACAAATAATAAACTTCAAACAACAGAAAGTTATAATCATGCGGTGACTAAACATACTAACTTAGTAGATTTTGCTAAAATTTCTAATTGGAAATGTTGGAAAATAAGACCAATATGTCCTAAAGTACTTAAGTTATATAAAGTAAATGATTTTCATAAATTGACTTCCTAAAGTATAATTCTAGAAGTTTTAAATTAAGCAGTTGTAGTTATAAGCAAATGCCAAAATGAAAAATGTTGAATTTGACTATAATAATTAGAAGAGACCTAAAAACTCTTTGTAAACTAAAGGTATCATTAATAAATATTTTTTTTAAAGAATAATATTTATTGCAACAATAATTACAAAAAAGTACTGGAAAGAAAAGTGAAATTCTATTTCTGCACAGGACTATTGATCACAGGTCTTTTCGCTCGAAAAGTTATTAAGTAAATAATTCTAGATGAAATAAATAAAAGTGTATTTGGAATTGAGCTGTGTTTGGAAGAGAAACGGATGTAAGAGGAGGAACAAAATACTTATACTTTGGCCTTAATCAAAGCCCACCAACGTAGTGGTAATTGCGTTCGGCAATCTCGTGGCGAATGCCTGATTGATACCTACTAGCAGTACTACTTACTACAACTGCCAAGACCTCCTCTCCAGCCCACGTTCATCAAACTGTCCTTCTCTTTCGCACATCCACGTGTAATCGTCCGAGAAAGTATCCAGCTCTCTCACTTCCACTCGCATCTGTGAAACCGAAGGAAAAGTGAAGAAGCCACAAGCGGCTGCATCAATTCCAGAAGCGTCAACCGCAAACAATTTGGATTTCCATATGGGATTCGCACACTTATTATTAATGCTCCGCACTTCATCGGACTTGGTAATTAGAGACGAAATGATAGATTGGGCCTCAACACCGGCCACATGCGTCCTCCCCCAAGGTTTAATTGCCGGGAGCTTTAAGGGCCGACGTCGAAATTATTCCCCGGCGATTCATCATTGCCTGGTTTTCGGAGCGAAGGGGGCCAGAGGGATCGGTGCAAATGCACGAAGACGAAGTGCGGTGCAGAAGAATCGACTTCCAGATAGTTAAAAGAAATTGCTTAATTCCTCGACTCGGATTGCTTTTTAAAACGCCCTTTGGCCCACGTCCAAACCGGAAACAGGAAATTCCCGTCCATTTTATTTGCGACGACTCCAGTTTGTCAAAGCCCCGAAAATTTGGATGGTCACCAAACTAAAGCGCACATTCAAGTATCAGTGAAAACAGTGGAAAGGACAACAAGAGGAAAAAAAGCGGGCGGTTTGGAGGACCGACAAAAAAAGGGCAAAGATGAACGAACGAGCGACGACCATTAATTAGAAACTTTTAATTAATGTTCCCGACCTACATCTGCGGATCGAAGAATGCGCAGCGAAAACCTAACGAAAAAAAGTGAGTGTGTAGAGGGGACACAAGGAAACTATATAGAAAATCAAAAATCAGCGGTTAAAAAGTTGTTCTCTGTTAATTAAGTGGCATCGCGAGGGAGAAAAATGTTAATTAACTATTGTTTATGTCGTCGGGAGACGGGTCTTAATTAAGGGCCGTGGACATGACACATTTACAAAACTGCGGATAGATTTAATCGATTATAACGTGCGCTCTCTTTTTTGTTTTTTTCGTTATTCTATAGGGGAGAGCTCCGCATTTATTCAGAGATTTTATCGGGGAAAAGTGCTCCAAATTACCGGAGAACGGCTATTAGCCAGCATTAAAGTCAGCCGGTTGCATCAAGTCGTGCCATGTGTCATAGCTTTTTTTTTGTTTAGTTTGGTAATGAAGATGCGTAAACTGTGGATTAACATCGATATCCATCTATATACCAATATGGTATTATTCTTGGTGATTTTTTATGATAAAAAAAACGCTATCAAATTAATACGTTTGGGCTAATGAGAGGTTCGTGTGTATGGAAATTAGATGTTTTATCAAAGATTTCATTAACGAAAAATATGCATCGGGCCAGGAACTAAGCCCTGTGGCATTCTTCAATATAAACAGATTCTCATTCTAGTTGAATAATTTCAATTCGTTAATATTTTATCAATTAATCAAACTCCACTACTTTATCACTGCATTGAAAAATTATCAATTTCAAGATATATGTTCTGATAAAGCATTTTCATATGATTTTTCTGATAATTTTGATGCAACGTAAAAAAGCACGATTTCCACACTAAAAGCCTTCGATATGGAAACAATATGGAATACCCCCAATAACAGTTTAAATAATCACCACCCATATGTGACTCCAACGAAAAAAGAAAAATAAACGATGAAAATGCATTACCGGGAAATTCTAAACGGTGAAACATCATCATTTCATATTTGTGTTACATCACGTTGTTTTGTAAAATATTCATAAACTAAATTTTACCCATGCAGCGACTGCATTTATGAATTGGCCCTAATCGAAAGCAATAAAGCGAGTGAAGTAGTTCCGAAATGAGTGGTAACATTTCCATTCCATTATTTACCGGAAAACCGAAGAGAGGAGAGGATAATCCATATATTAATGCAGTCACAACTGTATTAGCGAATGTGATGCACTTCGGAATCAATTCGTTAAGCGAAACTTCATTATCAGAGGTCAAAAAAGTAATGTGTTGTGAATGGTGATTTAGTAAAGAAAATTATTTTTATTAACAAAGAAACGTATCCTTCAATAAACTGTAGAGAAGTATGGAAGTTATAAAGGATTTTTTTCGTGAATTTTCATTTTAACTAAATTATTTATGTTTTTTCTCTTTCATTTAACAATTTCCCAAGAAGTTATTGAAATTAATACTGATCACTAAACAATAACTATTCTTTGTATATCAAGATCTAATCTTTGATTTTACGACTAGAACTTCTTTAATTTCTTCTTCATTACTATCAAGATATTTCATTGAAAAACCATTATACTCAATACATTTTAACATCGTCTTCATCGTTTTTTTTTCATCTAGAAAATGTAATATTAAATTCATGTTTTTCGATGAATACAACTTATTTTGCGTCAAATTTCTTAACAACTTCTTAATATTGAAACATCGTTATTGGTGGTAACATTACTTGAAGTTTAACTGTAATACACATTAATAAAAGAAGAGAAATACAGTGAAACGATTGGAAAATGCAGTGATGAAATATGCAATAGGTCTTTGGGTCATGTCTAAATGATGTGATAGGTTCGATACGTAATCCGTTTACGTGCGGATCCTGCTTTCAATATTGATGCACTTATCCGGCAATATTGTTCGAATGAAATAATGATATGTATCGACTATTTATGCACAATATAGATGTGCACGGGATTATCCTCGTGGCATAATAATAAATAGCGACGGAGGCGGCTGCAGCAGGCAGCAGGCAGCGGCAGGCGGAGGCGGCGAAAAGGGGGTGCGTTTCGGCCTTTCGAAATCCGTGCGCAATTAATTGCTGTTTAATATTGTGTACCCGAAATTAATTATAATTTATGCGTCTCCCGTTAATAATATGATCACGGATTTCGTACATTTAACAAACGGATATGATAATTCGATGTACAATATCAAACGTACAACGATTTTGGAATTTAAAACAAAAAAAACAACGATTGTTTTCAGTTGATGAATTTCAAGTTCAATTTCTATTCATTGAGTTATTACAAGCAATTAGTTTGTTGCTTTGTTCAGTTAATTAAATTTCAGTTAAAATCATAAAAATGAAGGAAATAATCATAACAAATTGTAATATAACTGTTAAAATAACATATTTATTCAAATATAATACCGAGAACAGAAAGTACTATAGTCTATAGCCCTTTGAAGCAATGGCATTTTCTTTTTTCTTTTCATTGAGTTTACTTTGTAATAAATGTTATTATTGCAGTTATGAAACTGTAACTTTATAATATACACTCTGAGAAGTATAATTTGCATTATAGAAAATAGGTATATTGGAAATATTACGTTCAGTTCTAGTTGTTGGAGCGAACGTTCGGGTTGCATAAAGGGCGTTGAAAATAATTGAGAAAAGAGGAAATAATTGTGAGATGCGACAGTCGAGGGTGAGAAACGCTTCACCGTAGAAGTGTATAGCATATAATTGGAAAAAGATCTAAAGTCACTTCCAGAATAACGAATGACGAACGAGAAGTGGGGTATAGGTAGAAAAATTGAATCAATTTGCACTTGACTAGACAACATTTTATATTGTTCTCAAGTGCATCGTTATTTCAATACGCGTACACCTGGAAGAAAAATGTATTTTATAATGTGAGTTTATTTACAAAACATTTTCAATGGATCCAATTAAATTGGAAAACTAAATAAAATGGTATAAGTAAATGTGTAAGAAAAACAGCTTATCATAGTTATTTTTATATTCAAACTATTATTTCAATTATATGTCAAATTTTCTAAAAAAAGCTAATAAATTAAGCAAATTGTCAGTTATTAAAATGTATATTTTCAAGTAGATTAATGAAATTTATAAATTCCAAAAATGTTTAATTTTCGATAAAAATACTGGATACTTTCGCTTTTCATTTTTAATATGAGAGTTGACTTTTTAATGGTTAATAAATTTGTTAAATGAATGGAACCATTGAGTAAATTACATTTTTTTGCTTCAATAAATTAATGAAGGAAGGGTACTGAAAACAATAATGTCATTGAAAATGATGATACCTTCTTGTGAGTTGTGTAGGGTAAATGCGAAGCCTCATTAAAAAAAAGTATAAATTGTGTTAGTATATTGGGAGCAGAAAATGTAGTCGGAATTAAAAGAGAGAACATGTGTCCACTTAATTAAAGCCATTAGACGACAGCCTTAATAATTAATGTGTTTATTCCGGCGTCGGCTGGATGCACTTAAAACGGTTTTTATTGGCTCAAAGGCTGCTTTCAAACATTCGCGCATCGAGGAAAAAGAGATGGAACGCACGAGGAAGACTAAGTGAAGTTGGTAGAGCAAAAACAAAGAGCACACACATACCCTTGAACAATACCTAGGTGGCATTAGCAGAAATAAACGGACAAGACAACAATAGGGCTGCGCATCTCATCCTCCGGGATGAGTGGGATGATTTCGCGCCTGGCCGATCGCTTTCAATGATTCGAGCGGTCTTTCTTTTTGATGATCTGAGACAAGTCCCAGAGTCCCGCGCCTAGAGACGAGCAAGAATAACATGAACAACAGGTACATCTGCTTCGGGATTATCGTATCTGATCGAGTCCAGTTTTTGGAACCCTTTCGTTGTTGCATCGCTTTAACGGTTTCGTTTTCATGCGTTGTTCTTCCTTTATATACAAACGCACACAAACAGCGGCAATTATTTGCGGCATCGCATCGCTCTTCGAAAGTCAAACAGGTAGAGAGAACGAGAAGAATGGGAAGAATGCTCACGTTAATTGCTTTCTATTAACATTTGCGCCGCGGCTAAAAGGGGCACCGAAAGGCATCAAAACATCTCGTCACCCCTACTGAAAAATTTCAATTTTTCCCAAGACCGGGTTTCGGTGTCACGGCTTATCCATTACACGCTCAATTTTCCAAATCATTCTCAATTGCGAGGCGTCGAACAACCAAGTATCACATCCAACTGAAACACAATGCATGGTCGTAATTAAACACCTTTTTTCCTGTACAGTTATTTTAATAACACCACTAATTACATAACAAAGCGTTTTATTTCAAAGAACCGAAAATAATACATAAATGGTATAAATACTAAAGCATTTTTCACCTTTTAATTCAATCACTAAAGTCCGATTGAAAACATTACAAAATAAAACTGAAATTTAGTTGAGCAAAATAAAAATAAATAGTAGAAATAGTGAACAAAGGACAGAAAAATCTCAGCCAATAATCCTTTGGTCAATACATATGTTTAGTAATAAATATAGTATATAAAACCTTTATTTCCTCAATTAGTCCGGTTTCAATCACTTGCCAAAATCCGGACTATGCGAGATATTGCTGCTTAATATTATATATCTCAAATTGCCAATTATAATAAATCTTCTTAATATACACAAAAATCTATAATTTCTTAAACTGGAATCCCTAAAGAGCGTTATATGTAAATTCTTCCATTTAAGAACAACAATTGTGTTCGAACAAAACCCCTGAACAAAGCTTATTTTCGGTGTGGTTTCCACGTTAAAGTCATAATGCTTGACTAAACTATCAGGAAATCTGGGCTTAAAGTTGCTTAAATTAAATGCGTTTTCGGGACGGAGCAGCAGGTTCCTTTTATTTTGTTTCTTGGGGGAGAGACAGAGGCAAGATTATTTTCATTTTCTTAAAACGCGAACGACTTAAGTCTAATAGATGGAAACTCTAAATCCCATTAGGGCTCAACAAAAGCCACTGTTTCTTTAGCTTTGTTACTTAAGCCCAGTGTTGAGGTCCACCGTTAGAATGACTTAAGTAAAGGAAGATGTTCGGTGAGTAAACAAATCAAAGGAATAGACGATGATAAATGTTAAACGTAATGAAAGGTTTTTTTCTTTAAAATCTTAAGATTTCTTTTAACTTAAGTAATGTCTTTACATTTTTGCTTATATCTTGATGAATTGACAAATTCATTGTTAAGCAACTATATTAAAGCTAAATGTTCACTGTTTAATACAGTATAGTTGTATCGTTTATTATTTATACGTAATTCATGCATAATTAGAAGAAATAAACTAGTATCTTTACATTTTTGCTTGTATCTTGAAACAATTTAATTTTTGAAGAACCAAATTAAAGCTAAATTTGTATACTTCAAAACCTATGTACTGGCATAGTTATATAGTTTCGCATTTGGATGTACTTTACCCTTAAATTTAAAGTTCCACCAGTACTTTTACAACATATAAAAGCAATTCACATATTTCTCGTCAAAGTTAGAACATAAATAAATTAAATGTATAAACTAATAAATAATGTTGAAAAAAACGATATGTTTCGTATATAGAATACATAACTTTTAATTTAATTTATTACGCATATTACGCGGAGATTTTCATAACTTCTACTTACCAGTTAATTTACGAGAGGCATGTTAATTTATTAAACGCTTGTTTTTTGCCTGGTCTGGGAGAGCGTCAAAAGGCACGGACGAATTCCGAGGGAACGAAGAGCATATGTAAAACAGATGATTGAGACAACGTAAGTGTATATGGTCTTGCTTGTTTAGACTATTAAAGAGGGTGCTTAAATGCTTTAATTACGAGAGAGAAATGTACGATGTTAGAAAGAGACAAGGTTAGAGTGGAGACGGGTTTCTAATTGATTAAAAGTTTATGTTAAATTTAGGGCTCAGGAATGAACTTTGTGTGTCTGATGAAATATGTTGAGAGGGAATTAAAATAGATTATTTAATTTTTTGTTTCTCCTTCTCGTGGGGTAAAATAAACATCACGTTCATAAATTTGTGAGGGGGACGAGCGATTGTGAATCGTAAATGAAGGAAATTGGAAATTAAAAGTAAAATAAACAGTTTTTTTTTCTTAATTATTCTATAATTACTAAATTAGAATATAAATTACAAAGTCATATTGGTATTTATAAAAAAAATAGTTTTCCTATTAGATTTTCTTATTTAAAAACTATTGTAAAATAGTAAATGAAAATTAGATAAAATTTATATTTTGAATAAATTGATTATATAAATTACGTTTCTGTAAAGAATGTAATCAAAATGAACAGTTATATTAATAATTAGATGTATTAATGCTCCAATTTTCAATTGTAATTCATTTCTAAGTAAGCTGTATTTGGTATGACTGACAGTGTGTATTTTACATTATATCACATTGTGTTTGAGGAATGTGTAATTAAATCCGGAACAATGTGAAAAGTACAAACTTCTTTCTCCGTAATCCTCGTTTGGATTATGTGCTTAATTCAATTTTGATGGAACAAACAGGAAAAAAGAAAATCCCCGCGCGAAATTGCGTAAGTTTTTGGTGTCGGGATTTGCGTGGGATGCTAATTAGTGGAAGACTTTGATCCCGCCGGAGGATAGAGAGGTGCGTCTGGGATATCCCGGAGAGACGGATTTGCCGGGGCAGAGATCCCGAAAGAAAAATCGCCGTAAATCTATCGGAGCGGGTCGAGATCTCGTAAAACGTATGCAAAGTAACCCGACAAATCCTGTAAGCATCTTGACACATTCAGTCTATGTTTGTGTATTATATCCAAGGTAAAGAGAGCGTACGAGGAGGACTCGGAAAAGAAGAGAAGCGGAAAAAAAAGCACCAGCTGAGAACATAATAATATATTCATATGCAGCGCATGTCCCCCAACAATACTTTAAATTCTCGCACAATCTCACGGGAAGAATAGATTTAATCGAAGTGAATATTGAAGTGGGCTGGATAATGCATCACGTACGGCGAGTCCTTTGATCCTTGGACCCCTCGGGACTCTCTCACTCTCTCTCGCTCTCACGCATTCGCAGCTCCTTCCGTCTCTCGTTCTCGCACCCACCCTTTGGTAGCCGTGTGTGTATGTGCGAAGCCCATCAGGAGACACCCGACTTTACAATCCACGAATACTCACTCTCCTCTTTGCATACACCTTCTTCCTCTTCTTCTACTGATCCTCGAAGCTCGAGTTATCACGAAGCAACGACACCTACTAAATTCCTCCTTTTGAAAATTAATATTATCAACACCTCTTCGGAATCCAACACCGCCATAGGATGAGAACATGTCTGCTCCGCAATATTCGATTGTATCCTCGTAATCCGCTCAAATTTAAATTACCCTCCCTTGCAGTCAGATTGGTTTATCGCACAGTTCGAAGCCGTTGTTGGTGCTGTTGATGGCGCACTTCGAGATCGCTTCATCACACGATAATCCGATGCTAATTAGTATTTTGGGGCCGCTCAAGTTTAAATCGCCGGTATTAATAAAGGGGGTGCATATTGCCGTCCCGTCCCGTCCTCCACTGCTGAAACTAGTTTAGCATGAAATTAACCCTTACGGCGCCAAGACTCATCCTGCACACTCGTCCCCCTCACGACGTCCAAGATCTGGTCATAAACCACAATTAAGGGTCGCGCCACCTGCAACCCTTAAGCCGTTTTCCATTGTTCTTGGGGAACCGTTTCACAATCGTTCAATTAAACTACTGTTGGCGGGGAGGAAGAAAAAATAACTTCAACCGTACGCGCAATGATGTAAAGACCATTTAACATTTCCACAGCACCAAAAAAAACATTATATGTACGTGAGAGGCAGGGGAGAGCACACACAACAGCCCGAAGTCGAGAGTGCTTTCGCCTCTCAAGAGACCAATTGAATTTTCGGTGGTGTTTCATCAGCTAATGACTCCAATACACTAACGCAAACAAATCTAACATGAAATTGCTCATTTAGCTAAAAAAAATGTAATAACAAACGCGCAACATCATCAATTATGTAATACAACGCATCATTAACAGTTTAACAATTTGAATAACAAAAAATACATTGTTTTCATTTTCATTTGTGCGTGAAATCAATTACTTTTATGAGTAAGACTATAGAATATAAACAGTTAAACTGAATATTTTACGTTATTAACAATTCTAGTCAAAAAAAATATTTTATATTTTATAATATTGTTATGTAATTTGTAACCATAGTATCACTTAAAGACCTACATCTATAGCCATTTGGTAACATTGTGATTATCTAATAACTTTCAAATAAATTACTGTGCATAATTGTATACAAAGGGCTGAAAGACCTATGGTTTATAGCCCTTTACTGCAAAAGCATCATATTTTATTTTTCTTTTTATTCCCATTATATTCAGTTTATATCCTTCTTGTAGTTGATGTTGTTAACTGAATTCAACAAATACAATTAAAAAATGCTTGTGAAAATCTCTTTTGATTACGTGAAACGAAAATTTACAAAGTGAAAACTTTTATTTTTATATAAATGTAACAAAATAGATGCACTTCCATTTAATAATATGCCATCAACTAATTACTCCCATATGCAAATGCAAGCAAATTTTACATAAATTTACTCATTTCTATGAAAAGAAAATAATTTCCAACATTTCATACATTACGTAAAACGTAGAGCAGTTTACAATTTTGATATTTTCACATATCCAATTCATGTTATTTGAGGTCAACAAAATGCATTTATTTACGTTACGTACTATGTTTTTTTTTATAAATAAAAATAAATTAATTCACGTACAAAATACATATCACAAATGTAACAGCTAGTTTAAACATTTTGATGAAAACGAAAATACAATTTATTAATAAATAATCCGTAAAAATGGAACATATGCATAAATAAAGCTATATTGTTTTAAAATATGAATTACAAAATTGAATATGTTTTCTATTAAACTTTGATTATTCTTTTCATCTTTTTGTAAATTTAATCAATAACATATTAATAAATTAGTAAATGAAATTATCTATTTCTCAATTATATTTTTTACTAATTTTATGTAATAAAATCATTAAATTACACGCATTACGTTCAAGACTGGAGAAATAATAATAAACAAGCTGTTGGTTCTCAGACTGAAAATTGATTATTTTATGTAATTCATGAAATAAATAATGCAAGGAGACTAAATAACTCCAAGAACTTCGTCAAGAATAAAAAAAACTTAACGAAACATACAGGAATAAGTTTATGAAAAAAAAAGTAAATTCATCTA
The DNA here is from genome assembly GCA_018845635.1 of Nicrophorus orbicollis. Lineage (NCBI taxonomy): Eukaryota > Metazoa > Arthropoda > Insecta > Coleoptera > Silphidae > Nicrophorus > Nicrophorus orbicollis. The sequence goes on along the minus strand of JAFMTC010000064.1, from coordinate 292,115 downwards.
TTTTTTATTGAATTTACGAGGGTGTACTCAAGCAATTGTGTTTAGAAAGTTTGTGATTCCACGTAATGTAATGAACATATATAATTTATTGATTTAGCAATAATTTTGAATGTAATTTTATTGATTTTTTGTATCATTAAATATAACAATTAAGAGATAAAATATATATTAGATAATTATATAGAAAAGGTGGAACTATTTAGGGGGCGTTACAAGCCTCGGGTGCGAAATCTAAGGGGGCGGTGGAAACACGCGCAGAGAATTTTGGAAAAAAAAACCGTTCCATTTTTTTATTCCTTAGAAATTCTGACTTGATTATTAGTTTAAAGGCTTATAAATAATGTGTTTTTAATTACTAATGAGTTAGTTCATTAATTTACATCATTATTTTTAACAGAAATTATAACTTTCTTAAGAAATTTAATGTACAATAGAATAAAAAAATGTGAATGCAAAAACAATATTTATGTGAATATTAGATTTGTATTAATGAATTAATAACAAATTAATTAAAATTTGGACACAAAGGTAATAAATTTGATAAAATAATAATATAAATTTAATTCTACAAAAAAAATATGATTGAATTTTCCATCAGGAAAAATTAAATAAATGTCAAAAAATGGAACATTAATCAAACGAGCCGTGGCTTTATAACATCACTATCAGAAGGTTGAAATCAAATTTGGCAAACGCGTCTCGAATTTATTTGAAGCTTGAAATAAAGTTTATCCTCGGTGGTCGTGCTTTCATTCCTTCCTTCCTTCCTTTCTTCAATCCTTCGTCTACTGCAGCTCCACACATCCGTGTTGTATTTTATTTGTTGGGCCGTCGATTTAGTGCGTGTGCATTTTGTGTTTTCCAGGATTCCCGATATTGGGTCAAACCCTTTGGGAAATATTCCATTTCTCTCTTTCTCTTTCATTTCCTCCATCCCCTCTCTTTCTCTCTCTACATTCGTATGTAAGTATAAATCTTATGCGATCCGCAGATTATTTAATTGATCGAAAAACCCGGAGCCGAAGCATATTTCATCCGAAATTCCAATTTGCAATATTTCTTCCTTAAAGCCAATCAACATTTTTTACAGCTTGCTCTGCTTTTACTCCTTTTTTCCATATTCTATCTCTCCGTTTGTTGTCATCCTATACCAACAACCGTAAACGTCCCCAAAATCCAATTTGTATACAGGAGGCCCAGCAAACAAACGAAATCGCCGTAAATTTAATACTCGATGTTATTTATAGCAAATCCCCAAACGCACCAAAAAATCCACCATTTTATCAAATTACATGAGATATATTAGTGCGATTTTCAAAATACTTGCTAAGATTCAGTTATCCTTGAATAATCCAATAAATGTACACGATTGATCTTTTCCTAATAATAGTTAAAAAAAATCAAGATTTTCAAGAATATTCAGAAAATATTGGTTTAATCAATATAATTTATTAGTATGATTTTCCCAAAAATAATTTAGTATTTTCATTCCGTTATCTTCTAATATTAAAGTAAAATTTCTCAAATTAAGGAATATAAATTATTGGTATGATTTTCTCAAAAAATATTTAGTACTAAAGTTCTATTTATTACCTTCGATTCAGTTATTAAACGAAGGTAGTTTATATAAGGAAATTATGAGCTTTAATCGATTTTACCAAAAATTATTTAGTAACTTTACAAGATTTTCCAAAAATTACTTTTAATCAAGATTCAGCAATAATTTAGTATCTTAATTTTTGTGGGAATATAAGCAGACACTTTTTATTAGTCCGATAAAGCACTTTCCCTACCCCGAAAACTTTCTGATCCGAAACACTTAAAGTCTTAGTCGATATCCTAGTTATCCGATTTCGCGACTCTCAAAGTCCCCCCCATCAACCCTCTGTTTAAAACTGAAAGTACCATTATATTATGTTAGAAATTTATTTAGACCCACTGCGTCCATTACGTTTCCTCCCTTTATCTCGGGAGGAAGATAAATAAATCCCATTGAAAGTCGACCTCCTCTGCGGTTTGAAAATTTGTTTATGCACGAAACCGAATAATACAAAAATATATATATTTGATGTATAGTGAAACGGGATGCTGAGGGTCGGGTTATAAGCATTTCTCGGCCCAAATAAACACGGCGAAAAATTTCCAAAGTAAATATTTGTTGAGGAAATTTTTGACTCTTTCGGTTTTCCGCTTTCTTCTTTGCATAATACAGTTGACGCATTAATAAATGATGCTTTAGAAAGAAAAATATACTGAATAATTGATGCCATCGATTGCTAAATTACGAGTGAACATTAAATTCAGAGACACGTACATGAATCGCCATCTGTTAGGCTTTTGTAAGAAACTTATGTAATACCCATAGTAAACTGTAACCCAGCTTCCTCCATTAAGAAAAACAAGTTGTCTACCACGATTTCCTGCAACCATAACAGCACGAAACAATTATATAATGTTCAATAATAAAATGCAGAAAGACAAATGGTCTATAGCCCTTTGCAGCAATAGTATTACATTTTGCTTTTCATTTTCTTGCATTTCTTAATTTCTATTATATTGAGTTTGTATTTTTCTTGTAGTATTTATAATTACAGGCCTTTGTAATAGTTGATATTAACATAATTATTTATAATTACTAGTAATAGTATAAATGTAATTAATATTATAATCATTTATTACCAAAAAAATATATAATAAATCTCCACAACTAATTCTAAATTAAAGATGTTAAACTATATTTTTCTAATCAAGAAATAACTTTAAAACTTAAAATAATGATTAATGGGAAACCTTTGAAGCAATTTTATTATATTTCTTGTACTTTCTGTAATTAGTGTTAAAATAAATATTATAATACTTATTGCAATAACAACTACAAATAATTATAAAGTCAATACAATAGTAATTAAGAAGTACAAAGAAAAAAAATAGAATGCTATTGCTGCAAAGGACTATAGACCATAAGTCTTTCTAGTCTAAATAAATATAATACAAATATTAGAAAATTATGTATTAATAAGTTATTTCAGAATTAGCTGTAATAAACACATTTTCTATTTGTTTGATTATTAGAATAATTAGTTACGTGATAGTTTGGTTGCCTGTATACATAATATTATTAAATGTATATATATTATGGGAGACATAAACCTTCAATAAATACAAGGAAGATAAATATTATATCTAGTTACTTACTTCAATTCTGAACTTATTTATATAATAATTTTATTTGGAAAGAAAGACCTATGATCTATAGCCCTTTGCAATACCAAAAATTATAATTTCTATGTATTTCTATTATATTCAGATGAAGTTTTCTTATGGTTGTTTTTGCAATAAATATAATTAATTTTATTTATAAACAAATAGCCATGTTTCATACGCATTATAATAGATGGCTCTTCATATCTGATATTTGAAATAAAGTTAGAGAAGTTGCCTATCTATACATTCTTATTAGAATTCTCTTATGTAATCTTATAGTTTATTTAATACATCGAGAGAAAAAAAGTAAATATTGTATTTATTTTTTAATGGAAACAAACTTAGTTAATTTATGAATAATCTATAAAACACATCTAATTAAGAATGTTGCATTTAATTAAAATTTAAAATGAAAGCAGTTGTAGTTACTATTAAGGCAATTTTTTTTAATTGGCAATAAAATATTTATTTAAAATCATTTTGTAATCGTTTAATTATAATCAATTTTGTTAAAGACATGTTATAGAATTTACACGGTTTTAAATCGTGTATTTTACAAGTATAGTTTAGAACAGAGAAATATTAAATATAAATTAAGTAAATACATTTTTTTAATTATTTCATACCTTTTTCTTTTAATCTTCTTAGATTGACTAAATAAATGAAACTCTCAACATTTTCATGAAGTTAAACTATTTAACTATGGTGTGCAGGGACGGATTTAAGTGATGCGGACCCCTAAGAAATGCAGCCCTCTTTGATATTCATCGTAATTAGTCCAATTAGTACAATTATTTCAATTTTATCCTATTTATCTACATTCTTAATAAAAAATAATATAAACTAGTTGGAAGGACTAAGATCGTGTTTGTGGCTATTTTTTAATGTTACGGTATTAAGCCTTTCACGCTATTGGTGCATATTTGTGGATGATGATGTTAATTATCATAATATGAACTAATTTAGTAGGTTATATATAAACGAAACAGGAAATATATCCTTACAAGATGAACATTATAAATTATGTAAACTGTTTTTATTATCAGGCAATTTGCTTGATATTAAAGTGATTGCTGTATTTGAATAATGTAATTAGTTGGTACACCTGACAGATATTGACGTCGTATGTCAAGTTAAAAAAATGACAAAGTAGTGTTTTAGTGACATTATATAAGTTTTGTTTCATTGTTTTATGGCTGCTTGTACTTGTATATAGTAAAGTTTGAAAGTTAATTAACAGTGACATGATTCTGAAAACATCGGTGGTAAGTTTAATTAAAGTAATGAAAAAGCAAACAAGAGAGTTTCTTATGTAAACGTTGTTAACCGTCAGTTAAGTAGATGTCGTTTAAGCAGACGTGAAAACGGCGGTGTAAATAAGGCCGAAGGCGTGGGTGGGTGGATTTCCGTGTAAAATGTGCACAAATGCATATAAAGGCGAGCGGAATGTTCGGAGCGCAAAAGGGCGACAGAGAACGGCGATGCATAATCGCGAGTAATTTGAATAAAGACGTGAAGCGCAAGTTTAATTGTCGGAGTTGGTAGTAATGGTGAGGTTATGGACGGTGCAATACCGAAGAAGAGCTCGAAGATAGGGCAGAGCAGAAAGAGACGGAGGGAATGTGTGTGTTCGTGTGCGAGAAAGAGAGATGCAGAGCTGCGTTCGCTGCCTGCAGGAAGCTGGGAAGTCGAGAAGTTCCGCAGTAAACATATGTGCGAGATTTGAGAAAGAGTGAGCTGCAGAAGTTGGAAGTAGGTTGTAGGGTTGTAGAGGATGAGGGAGAGAGATGGACGGGAAATAAGGAATTGCAGTTTGAACGAGTAGTACTCGGTTCGCTCGGCTCGGCCTGCTGCCCTCCGCAACCCGGAAAGGAAATTAGAGCTATTTCCATGCAAGTGGATGTAATATAGTTAGCGACCAAAGTGAGCCACAATTCAAGAAGAACGGTAGCCAAGATCAAGAAGACCATAAAACCGCCACCTCTTCTCGCCACCCTCCACCCCAGTCGCGAAATGAAAATTCCCTAAAGGGGTTCATTCTTGATGAATTAACTACCTTTTTGATATTGCATTCCTAAATACTAACTAAATATGTAATTATTCCTGAAGACTTGAAGCAAACACTTTTGAAAGATCAACAATTTTTTGAAATATATAAGCTTATCCAAAATACCTCATGCCTCACCTAATCTTTTCTAAACTTCTTATGTTAAATACACATTATGAAAATCGCAATACGGGTTACTTGAACTCTGGACTATCAAATTTTCGAATTGTCCTCCTCAACAATCAAATTGCCCTCCTTGGGGTCGTATATCTTAGAAAACGATTCTTTGGTAAAATACAATAAATTTGTGAGATTACATTCTCTTTATTTTTTCTATTAATTAATTGGAATTTTCCCAATCCAATTGACAAAATAGAAAGAATCACTTTCTTTCCAATTCGATTTCTTCTAGACGGAAAGAAACCTGAGAACTAGCTTTTTCTTGCACGCTTCGTCGGAGATCCTGATGAAGGGAGGAATGGAACGAATGAGAGAGGAGCATAATGCACGGAAAGCTGGCCAGCAGTGCGACAAACGTAAAAAAGGAACCGAAATAATTCCTCGTTACGTCTAATCTTTTAGACCAATATTTCCGCGAAACCGGAAATTGCAATTTATTCTTATTATCCTTAAATCCCCTTTACATATTTCCCAGATGCACGAGAAAAAGAATCCGAAAGAAAAAAGAAATATTAAGTGCAAAAGAGACATGCACTAAACTTTGGCTAAATCTCGGCGCGAATTACTTAATTCCAACTGGGAGGAGAAGTTATAAGCATTTTAAAGAAGCTTTATCGTTTAAATAGGATAACGTTTCTCGTCTGGGATCAATAGTTATATTTTCCAAGAATTTTATTTTGTCTTTAATATTTATGGATGATGATGAAATAAATTCTTGGACAAATTTTAATGTTATCATTGGAAAATGTATACATTTTTCTTATTATAAAAGTTGCAGTAAATGTACAAAATATAAAGCTGTATTATCTTCATTTCCATAGAAAACAGAGGATGTTTATTAGGATTTTTGCTTTTACCTACTTCCCTTATTCTCCGTTTCATATAAAACCACGAGAGCAGTTGAGGGGGTTTAAGTGTACACAACATTTGTAAATTAGAAAAGCTCTATTGCGTTCCAGTATTTACGTTAATAGTTGGTAACATTACCATGAAATTTAAATGAAGTCCTCCTACTTTCCTTTCCGCCTCTCTTCTGCACTCCTCCGCCGTCGCAAGAGGATTTCTTTTTTAGATTCGTCGTACGTTTTCACAGCCGGTCGTACTACAGTTTTAGTGGCGGCGGCGGTATTAGTTTGTAGTTGTAGTAGTAGTAGTGGCGCAGGAGGAGTTTTTATTTAAATAACGGCCCGGTTGTAGTGTGTGTCAGTAATTACCGTGGGGCTGTTATCTTTACAGTAACATTAGAGCCTGTATCGCGGTAATTACCAGCCCGGCCAAAATGCCGTGTTTGCCAATAAACTGGCAAATAAACTAAATCGCCATCTGCCTAATATCGGCCTTTACACGATGGGATAATGTCCGAAAAGGGGGCATTTTTCTTATTTATCTGTATCGTCCGGAAGATCCTCATCCTCCTCATCCTCCTGCTGCTTCCTCCTCATCTCATTTCATCTTATCCGCTTCTTGTTATCCTCGTACATCTTTTTTTCTTCTTCTTCTTCTTCTTCTTCTTATTTCTGCCGGTTCGTTTTTCTCGCAGTAATGGAAAGAGCAATAAATTCGCTTGATTTAAATCTCGCTGTTTCACCACTCTATTGATTTGCATTCCGAAGGGTGAGGGAGGATGAGAGAGCCGTCTTCGCCCGCCGCTTCCACTCTATACACGACATCATATCTCATCCCTTATGGCATCATAGAAAATCCTTAATATGTTCTGTATGAAAGAACTTGTATCAATTGTAATGTTATATTTGGATATAAAATAGAGCAGTATTACCATTTATGGAGCAGACAACAGACTGGCGCGTCAGGGTCGGCCCGAATTGTTTTTCCGGCTAAGCGCGGTGAGGGGGCGGACTAGCATGGAAGGGTGGCTGTTGGGG
>JAFMTC010000064.1:263318-284574 GCA_018845635.1 Nicrophorus orbicollis | reverse complement strand
TTTATTATATTTTTTTTTTGTTTCAAGTCCATTAAATGTATTTACAATCCCCTCAGCTTTCTGCAAATTTGCTTGCAGTCGTCTGAATTATTATTTCATTATTTTTAAGTGTTTCTAAATTATACATATAAATCAAAGCCAAGCGGAAAACCTTAGGTCAATAGCCCATTTTAAAAGCACTTTTTATGTATAGAATAAATTCGAATTATTATTACACATCATAATTGGTTTTGTCTACAATACATAATGAAATATCGCAATAAATATTTAATTAAAAAAGTAATAAATGATCACTTTTTCATAATTTATTGCTTTCTGCCAGTTTTTCAATATTAAGGCAATTCATTAATATATAAGTATTTTATACAACAGGGGCTTTATAACCCTTTTTTTCTAATACTCTTCAAGGAACCCTAAATTTGATAATAATTTAAGAGAGACCTAAGTTTTAATAACACAATTTGGGCTATTGACCGTGGTCTTTCTATCTTTCATAATTATAATAGGATTTACCATAGCAGTCAAAAACATTAACAATATATGTTTATAAAATAATATTCTAACAAAATCTAATAAAGTATTTTACAAAAATCAACTGTTAAAAAGGTAATTAACTATAGGTCAAGGTTTGATAATTCTGTATTATTATAAAAATGCAATGTTAGATCAATACTAAACAATACAAATGTTATCTGTAAGATGAAACTGTCTGTTAAATGTACCAATAATTACATAATATTTATCGATTGTTTAAACTTAGTGATGGATTATCATGAAGTTCGATGACAGTGAATGTTAATTAGCAGATGCAATTATGTATTCCAACTTAAACGAAGTTGTATCATTACGCAAATTACTATGTAAGATGACAATTATGTTCAGAACCGGTGCGTAACTTTTTTGCGTGTTCATAGTTTGTATAGGATGTTATACATTTAACTGTAAACTAAACTATTTTGTTTAATTTATTTCTTGCAACAAATGCCAAAGGGCTATACCAATATAGTGAATTGAATATAATATTATATAACTTCACAATACACCCATATCTCGCTATAAAATTTTTCGCCTAAAATTTTTCGCTATAACGCCAAAAAAACTTGTTTTCCATGTCGATATATCTACATGTTGCCAATCTTGCGCAAGCGCAATCTTTGATTCCTTATACGGCTTTTCGCTTTGCGGCCAAGTTTCGTGGAACGTATCTAAGCCTTAAAGCGAGGTAGTAATCTTATGTATTTTATACATTTCTTTAAACATTTACTTACGACTTATAAATTCGTAATCTGAACTTCAATAATAATGTTGTATGACATAATTAATTAGGTTAGTATAACATAACTTTGATTTTTTTGTGTATTTGTAAAAGAAGAAATTTATTTTCATTTGATTTTAACTATGTTTTTGTTACCTATGAAATTCTATACTCTTTGTGAGTTACTTCCATTATCTTCTATGTTACTAATCAAACAAATTACAAACGAATTTACAATGCGGACTTCATCTAATCCAAAGAATCAATAACTTGAACTACTTAAACAAATACATTTTGCACTGATTTCTTATTAACATCCTGCATTAACTCGTGAATTTCCACCGCTTTTCGCATCGCACTTGTTTTTTTTCTTTTTCCCATGTATTTCTTCTTGTTTTTCAGCTGGAGCAGAGAGCCCCAAGAGGTCCATAAATTTTGGAGCAGCTAGAGGAAACGAAATTTTCCGAATGTTTGACGCCGTTTTTCGCGAAGCTCTCCAGCGGTTCCCGGGGACCGCGCGTGGTTTGTTGTATTTGTCGTCTGGTCGCAGGACATAATTCTTGCGACATCCGCCGCCTCCGACCATCGCAGCTCGCCGATGAGTAAAAATTACACTTCGAGATGTATTTTTGGAGCGGAGTAAAAATAATAGAAGCCAACTGTAAATAAATACAACACATGCATGTGTAAAAATTTTCACATATTCCCTGAATATGATCATTTATTTTTACTCCCACAAGAATTATTTCTATCATTTTCATCAATCCATACTTGTTTTTTTTGTATTGTTGTACCATGTACAGTATAATCTTGCTTAATTAGCATTTCGTTTAATGAGTAACTAAAATAACTCGCTTAACGAGCGCCTTTTCGTATAACGAGTGACGAGCAGAAGTTACATCATTTTCAAAACTTGTATTCGCATATTATGCACATTTTTTAAGGATTTTTTAGGATTTCAATGTATTTATCTTTGTTTATTGCGAAATGTGCTTTGCAAATATAATGACCAATATATGACACTAGATAGCTGTTTTTAATGCGCATGTGCCAATTAGTTTGTTTACTTATGAGGACGTAATATTTAGTGGGTGCTTAACATGTTGTTATGATAATAAATTCATTACAATTATTTCCGTATTTACTATTGGGTTGTCATGAAGAAGCTGAATTGTTATTTATTTATTTGGAAATCACATACAAACTATTTGAATACTCAGTTTAGTGCATTGCGTTTCAGTACTTGTAATTTTTGTTCGCATGCTCAGATCTCTTCAAATGTTCACTAAATCACATCTGCGCATGCGTTGATTAATGCATAACAGTGTCTTAAAGATCTAGTCGTTAAGTGAGGTTCCACTGTATACGTTTTCTTCTCTGTTGTGCCTTGCTGCCGCCTCCTCAGTCCGATTTCCGAGCATTCTTTCTCTTTTACTGCGCAACGTGAATTATTTATATAACAATTTGCATACGATTCGCACACAGCAACAACAAGGAGGAGAGAGCGACACATGCATTGCATGCTGGTGGAGCTGCTATACATACATGCATGCATACATTCTGCGAATGCGAATAAATTCCGATACGAGAGCAATGTTCCGTTTTGTAATAAATATCGTTGTGTGATGGGAGGGATTATTAACTGTAACTGCCGCCCGGTCCGGAGGACGAGGATGACGTCCTCTCTCTTGGTACGTTCTTCACCAATCGGAGCGAAGGACTTCGGCTGCGGGCCAAAAATAAAGGATTATCCTTGACCAGGACCAGGACGCGTGTTAATCATCATTATTATTCATGCAGAAGACTTCTGTGGAACCGCCATAAATTTCAATTTCACAACGCACCCATCGTTTATCTCCACGGAGAAGAACGAAATTACCAATTTTCCAATCGCATTTCGGAAATATATGTACTTCCATAAATCCTTGCGAGTGCGACCGGATGAATTGAGACGAAAAAGTGTAGAAGAGGAACGCACTCGATAATAGAAATAGCCCTGAAAATAATTATTAAACTTTTTAATTGATATTTATTAGCACAAGTTTTGTGATTTACTACGTCCTTCCGACCCATTCGCATCGCCGCTCTTTATTATGTCCTTTCTTTCTCAATTTTATTTTGAAAAACAAAGTTTTCCATGCGTACCATAAACATAATTAGATTTATACATCAAATTGTTAATGTTAATACAAATACGAAATATTTACCAAGCACTTTATGTTAGATTCGTTCAAACAACATGTTACAATATAATACTATATTAGATACGTTTCACTGCACAGCAAACTTTACTGATATTTTCGGAATACTTGTCAAGTAATGTCTCATTTCTAAGATGATTATGATGATCAATTTATCATAAAGTACTAGTATAAGTAAAAATTACTTATAAATTATCTCATATATAGTATAGTATGTTTTCAATTGCAAACAAATTGAATAAAATTCCTCAAGTTACAATTTACATATGAAATTCTTGAGGTTTTCTTAATAGCCTATTAACTATTTTTAGTTGATAGCTTTTAAAAGTAAACACTTTTACTAAACCACTTGAAAACTATCATAATTACTTTAAATATGATTCTTAGTAAACCTTTCAACAAATTGTTTCAATTAATTATAAACTTGATACAACATATCCTATATAATGAAAGGCAATTCGTATATTGCAAATATTCGTAGTCTAATAAATGGGATCCGATGTCGATGCTGATGCAAAACAAAACACCTAGAGCATCATTGTTTGCGGTACGGAATCGAATTACAAAGCTGTTCCATTTGCAAATCCCCTGATTGATCCATCCATCGTTTTTAGGGAAGTCAATCAGTTCGGTAAATCCGTAATAGGTATATCAGTATCAGCCGCATTCTGGATGCAAAACGAACGATGGCGAAATTGCAGATTGATCGACAAGAGATGGAAAAAATGTATATAAAGGGACATTAATTTCATACTGTTTTAACTTATCTCAATAAACATTACTACTATTATTTACGTCTTTATTATTCTTACTGTTATTTCCAGTTACAGTTATTGAAAATACAATAAAAATGCATATTTCAAATATGCAATTTTGTAATGTAACATTTTCAGGAATCTGTAAAAACAGTTCAAAACCTCTAGTAATTGCAGGGTTAAGTTTATTAAAAAATGAAATAAAATTCTACATGTAATGATACATGTCTTCAAAACTTCCAATGAATCATCTTCGTTTAAAAATGATCGAGTTTATGATTCAAACTATTATTTGAGATGAATGAATCACATAATTGTTTATTTCTCTATTAATAGTGATTTGCATTTGACCAAGAATATCTGTTATATTCAATCAACTTTTCTTTAATTAAATTTAACTTTAAAATAAACCTAATGCTTATGAATTATAGATATTCGTTGAGTGTAGTAACGCTATTAAGTCTACAAATTTGTAGCATAATAAGATGAATGATGCACATTTTTTTCCAATTTCTACAAAACTTCCACAGAATACTAATCATTGATTTAACTTAATGAATTGGCAAATAAAATACTCATTTATTCAAAATTTTAAAGTTAAATCATTAAAAATGAACTATTTCTCCAAATATAAGACGTTTTTATGTATAAGATATACCGTAAATTTGGGGTCAAAAAAGTGTAATTTCACATAATAAATCAAATAACTTACTGCTTCAAATCAAGAATAATTAATATATATTTTTGTAAATCAACGTTAAACTTTATATATCCTTAACTTCCAAAAATGCCTAATAGTTAAGAATTATATGTAGTGAAAAAAGTTTGTTAAGGTCATTTAATTGTTCTTTAAACACGACTATAAATACTTCTCAATTCTTTACTAATCTCTAACTTCAAAAGAAGTCTAATTGTCAAGAATAGTATGTAGTCGATGAACAACAATAATTGTTCTCAGTAAATGAACTTGGTTATTGTATAACCGTATGGAAACTAAGTCGGAGCTCGAAGCAGAGACGCACAACATCCAAAACCGCCGCATCTTCCATAATTTTAATCCTTCGCAATTAGAATTCCGTATCCATATTTATCTTTGCATGCCGTCTCCTCCAACTCCACCTCCGCCTTCTCGTTCCATCCCTCTTCCTCCAACACACTGGCTTTACACAAGCTTTTCCACATAAACACTTATGCATATTGTCTCGTGGATGTGGCTTATGCGTGTTTCTGCATGTGCTCACTACGGTGTGTGTGTGTGTGTGTGACTGCATCGCGCATTGCGAGGGGGTCGGTGGGGGGATCCGAAGGGGGCGTCGGGACGCCGAGGGGCCGCGCGTTTGGAGTCTGGCCAGGCGTCGGTGCAGCCTCAGTCCGCACGCGGAGCTCCCGAGCTCCGAGTGCTCTCAGCATCCCCCGATGATGATCGCACATGATGATCACCACAACAAACTTTCGAACTGAAAGATAAACAACAACAACAGAAAAAACAAACTAACAATAATATGCGAACCATGCGTTAGCCGAAGTACATGAACACACATAAACCACCACCACCACCACCGCACACGAGAAGAGAGTTCTTCCCTTTACTTCCACCTGTTATGGAGAGCTTGGGATACGAAGGCGCGTCTCCGAAGATCACACCATGATCCGAAGAGGCATGCAGACCGACCACCGCACATGATTCGATTTGAGTAAGTCCCAAGCAATGCCCGTTGCACTTTTTTATGTATTGAATAGTAGTACCTTTCCGGAAACGGAGCTCCATTGCGAGAGTTATTTCTCCGACGCGCCGCGCGAACGTCTATTAATAAGAACATCCTAAAAATAAAGTCCACTAATTAAACGCTCCATTCTATGAAGTCCCCAGGCTTCTTTAATGCGTGTCCTCCTTTTTTTTCTTCTTCCTTCTTCATCTCTCATTTGTTCACCGCTCGATTACTGAAGAGAAGATCAGGGTAGAGAAGTTGGAAGATTCAGAGAGTATACCTTGGCTTGAGGCTCGTTCGCAGCAAACTGAGGATGCGAGCTTCGAGACGACTGCTGCACGTATGTAAACATTGAAGTGCACCCCAGTTGGCTCAAGTTGGTCATCCCTGTGCCAACTGGAGCCGTCAATGGACACGCACATTGGCATCCCAGAGAGTGTTACTCCAATAAAGAAACCTTGGCTCCAATAACGGGGAAATCCCCGACGCACGCCAAAATTCCCCACCGGCTCGTTTCCCGCCAAAAAATTTCTCTTTCCGACCGTCGCGGAAGCAACCACTATTCCTGCATCCTCACAAAACAACTGAAAAAGAAAATAGTACAGAAGAAAACGGAAAGACGAAGAATAAGGAGAGAACAACCTGAAACCAGAACATACACACATACACACACACGGAGCATCTGATTTATATCAAACTGCAGTTTGACTGCATTGCAGAGCATCAATAAATTCAAGATGTATTTCCCTTCTCCGGCCACCCCAAATTGCAATCGCCTCTGTTTCGTTCCTTTATCTCAGCGAACCCCCCCGGAAGAGAGAGAGAGAGAGAGAGCAACCCCTGCGATCTTTTATTTTTTCGGGAGAAAACTTTTCTGCACCGAAACGCAATTCGCGAATAAATCCTTATAGGATTATGAACATATTCACGGTTAATTGTACAACAAGAGTTTAAAAAACTACTATTCTTCATTTGAACAACAACAAATGATAATAAATGTTAATTTCAACAGCTATAAACAGACAATAACAATACATATAATAATGAAACTAATTATATAATAAAACAACTGTTAGAAAAGGCTATTGACAGCAAGCTTTACATCGAATATAACAAATAATTATACAATTTATAATAATTTATTTAGTATTCACTTCGTTTTTAACCACTAATTAATATTAATAATAATTACAATTAATTGAATAAATACAAAATATAATTAACTCTCTATTTATTAATATTACAACTTATTACAGTTGCTTATTACTAAAAAATTATTACTAACAACACTCGTGTGTTCATACTTCAAAACATAATGTTGTCTTACTCTAATAGTAATTTACTTTATTTAAATTTTGTATCTATATTGATTAAACCAAAATGTTTTCAGTACTTTTAAGTATAATTCATTAAATAACAAATTAATTAGCAATCGAATATTTGTTTGAAACTGTTTTTATAATACATTTTATTAATGATGTTACGTAATTTAACATTAAAATCTATTTTGCAATCATAGCTTTGGCATTTTTCAATGGTGATCTTCAAGTACAATCGATTAATGTAATAACAAATTGATTAGGAAACAATTAGTTTATTAAATGTATATTTTTATTAATTAAATTACATAATTTTACCTATAATATAATGTATTTAGTAATTAAAGGTTTTGCTATCTGTGTAAATGTGGCAAAATGTATAAATTCCAATAATGATCTTCAAATACAATACATAAATTGATTAGGAAATAGATATTTGTTTGAATAATGTAATTTTACATTTGAAAATCTATTTTGTAAAAGCTTTAATATCTCTCTTAATGCAGAAAATTATAAAGAATTAATTTAAAAAAATATGATTAGTTTTATTAAATTTTATTATTGAATTTTATTAGTGACTTTCGAAAAATCAAAGCAAATATTTTCTCGTAAACCAATTTCCATATATTTATTCTTTGCATTTCAGTTATATTCGGGTTATATTTTTCTGGTAGTTGTTGCAATTGATGTTAATATTATTCATTTCTAAATACTGGTTTTAGAAATGTGCAAATTATTGGAAATTAAACGGTATTTTTGACTGCATTGCAGTGCATCAATTTTTATATTCTTTTCTCCGACGATCAAGAAAAACGCAATCGTTTCTGTTTCATTCCATTGCTCCTTCAATTGTGGATGGAGAAAGTCCCGTTTTCCGGGTTAAACTTTTCTGCAGAGGGAAACGCAACGCGCGGATAAATCCTTGCAGGGATTATGCGCGAATGCACGCCTGATTATACGAGTCGCATGCGATTGAAAATCCCGGTCCGCTTTAACTGTTATTGAAACTGCGGATTATGCCCATTAAAACCGGAAATCCGCACATTACTATATTTAATGATCAAAACCGGCTTTGGCTCTCCATAATAATCCAATTGTTCGGCCGCGGGGCGAAGGGTCGCATGATGATGGCACTATGCCCTATGGATAATAATGGAGAGAGAGAGAAGAGAGAATTCGTGCAAATATTTAAATGCATCGAAAATTAAATTCCGATTTGTTTTCGCTCTCTCCATTGAAATTTATGAGGCGTGGAGCTAGAAAAGAGCAAAAAAAGTACTATCCGTGTCGGTGTTATAATAATATAAAACAATGCATGGAATTTGCTTTACACCGTTTTCGCACTTTTATTTTTTCCACTGCAGCCCATTATTCCGAACCTAAACAAGATCATAAAGTTACCTAATAACATCCTGTTATTTGCTTCCACAACTTTTAATGAAATTAAAGTAATTTACTTCTAAAAACACATTTACTTTATTAGTTCATTAATTAATGTTGTTATATGTAAAAGTATACAATATATAACTTATTAAGGCAATCAAAGAAGAGTCAAGTTTATTATAATAAAGTAAAGAAATTTTAATTGCAATAACCAGTACAATACTTGAAGTATGTTTACAACCTAAACAAGTTCATAAAGTTACCTAATAACACACTGTTATTTGCTTGCACAACTTTTAATGAAATTAAAGTAATTTACTTCTAAAAACACATTTACTTTATTAGTACATTAAAATTGTGCAATATATAACTTATTAAGGAAATCAAAGAAGTTTAGTCAAGTTTATTATTATAAGTAAAGAAATTTAAATCGCAATAACAAGTACAAAACTCGAAGTATGTTAATATTTATAAAGTTTTAAAGGAACATAAAAGATAATGCGGAACTTGGAAAGTATTTATATTCTATGAGACATTAAATTTATTATACACACAAAGCTTCTATATATCAATTTACGGAAGGAATTTTAAGGCCCATAAAACTATAAATAATCCAGCATGAAAATATTTAAATAAGACACAACAATAACTACAAATTAAAAGAATAATGCATTTTTTTCTTTATTACAAATTAATTTGTAATTTCTAAAGTTTAACAATTTGTATTACTTGTAATCATAAAAAAATAGAAGATAATTGGTCTTTAGACTATAATAACCAAACATTTAAAAAAATTGATTATTTTCTATAACATTTTAAAGTAAATTAACAAATTGAATGATTTGCAAATCTTAAAATGTGTTTAAAAATTGATCGATTTCAATTTATGAAATCGATTTTTCAATTCGAAACGTTGTTTAAGTGAACGTACGAAAATATTTACCAAAACTGAAACGAAATTAAGACACAAATATCGTAGATCTCATTTCATTTTAAATGAAATGAAATGATTTGTAAATCTTAAATAGATTAGAAAATAATGTGTTATGAAAATGATCGATTTCAAATTATGACATTTTGTTTGAGACAAGTTTTCCAATTCGAAACGTTGTTTAAGTATACTTTCGAAAATATTTACCACAGCTGAAACGAAATAAAGACACAAATATCGTAGATAAATCTCCTCTGGTAACCAAGAGAAGCAACATTATTTTTTTCTGTCGGTTGCTGCCTCGAGATTACTTCAGTCGAAAGAGTTTTGTGCAAAAATGTTTTTGCGAATGACGCAGCTAAATCTAATAATAAGACCGAGTCACGTAAAGGAAAGAAACCCCATTCACGATTAATATATTTCCATCCGCTAATTTACTTCGCTAAGTGTCTTTTATTTTTAGACATTCTTTTTAAAGTTTCCTATTCTTAAAATTAAACTTAACATCAATTATTTGATGCATTCAATATCACCTCAAATCCAAAACCCAAATTGTTCCAGCACTCAATAGATACCTCTCCCTTTCTCTTAAATTCATCTTAAAAGACTCTAATTTATCCTCTCTCTCTATATTTTATGTATAATTTTATATGTTAAATGAATGTTAAATCCAATACTAAATTAGAAAAATCTTTAATTTTTACACACTTTTTAATAATAATAATAAAATTTATTGCAACAACAACTACAAAAAACAGTTATTGCTACAAATTGATATAGTCTAAAGGTCTTTCTGCACTAACACTTTATATTTCCTATACTTAAAAATCAAGTTTTCAATGCAAATATTTTTTCAGAATCATTACAAAAATCGAATTTATTTCATTAATTTCATTTAATTCATTACAACAAACTATAAAAGCACCATTTAATTACATATTTGTGAATTGTATGTATTCATACGGGAACATTAAAAATAACTTTTTTTTTCTTCTAAAAATATTCGTGGAATTTTCATGAAACTTATTTATATTACAGTGAGAAGTTGTGTGTTGAAATCAATCATTTAGTGAATTAAGAATACTAAATGTGTGAAAAGCTTTTGAGTTATGTTAAGTAGCTAATAACATTTTTTGAAAATTTTGAACAAATTTTGTACCGTTTTTTTTAGTAAAAATTGGAAATTAAAACACTTTGAGTACAAATTCTATAAAAATAAAATACTTAACGTATTTGATAGAATAAAATTTATCGAAATTAGACTCATATTTTTTTTAATTGAGACATATTTAACACATTTTAGTAAAAAGATATAAGAAAAAATTGTTATAATTTAGTTATCTGTGAAGTAATCTACTTTAGACTACTTTATGTGAATGTTCATATTACTTTAATTTACTTACGAAATGAAAATGGAAAAAATTAAACAAACTCGTTGTAAATTTAAATAAATTTCTTTATAATATTTCATATTTGTATATTCTTAGTTGTTTCCTTCTTATTGATCAAATTTCTGTTTCGAATTAAATTCAATTTTAGGAATGAAAATGGTTTCAAAATGGTTCTATTTTCTTAACTTTTTTATTGATTTTTATGTTTTCGCAGTTATTTGATTATATAACTGTGTAATAATTGCTGCTTTGAATGAAAATAACTAAATGAAAAGCATGTTTTTTGTATATAAATATATTAGTTTTCCTAAATTAGAGCTAATTAATTAAGGAACAATGTTTTAGCTAAATTATTCACCTAGATTTATTACATTTTTATTATTTCTATTAGTTTATATATAACAAATGTAAATAATTCGAGTCATTTTATTGAAATTTACTATATTCGTTGATAAAAGTGAATTTATTTAGTTCCAGATTCATCGAATTTATGATTTGAATTGAAACAAAATATCTTTCAAAATTGTTAAAAATAAAATGTCATTTCTGTTATAGAACTGTCATTTGAAAACGTTTCCGTGCGGAGTGTATTTATAAAGCGATCGTTACAATAAATTTCATTCCGAAAACTAAGTTTATTTTCTGTCTGCTTCCTGAAAAACTATGTAAATTATGTATTCCTTCGCTCGTGGACAACACGTTGTTCGAACTTTTCATCGCGTATTGCAGAACTGGATCGTCGTCCTTCGGCATATAATATTAATTCATCGCGGTGCACCGTGTTTTTTGGCCATTCCGTCCGTCGTAAATGTGGACGTGAATTTCTTCAGACTTGACCTATGGTGACGAGCCGGCCAGCGCGGGGACAGGAATAGTTTTAGCTCAACTATTATTAGCCCAACGTTGTATCCCATACGCCCCTCGTAACTTCGTCCTCTATAAACTAAGGAGACCCATCACGCCGGATTATTTATAATATGTATCTTTCAGGAGGGAATGCGTGAAAATTTTCTCTGATCCCAGAGCATATCTTTGCGTGCCGTTCCCACATCGTCTTACTATTACCACTCCCTTTGTTTACTATTTAGCATCGCCCGAGCTGTGAAACTCAAACAGTAGTAAACAATTTAATAACGAGTTTTCGCAGTCTGCAGGAGAGGTGCTGCAGAGATGCGCGTGTTTACGTAACAATAACCCAGAAGCAATATCCGTGATCCGAAAGTGCGGAGCCGTTATTTACGGACCGGGGCACATTATTTACTTCTCTTGTTACGTAATCACGCGCGGAATGACGATCCGACCTTTGTGCAATTCGCCGCATGGGGCGGAATGTCTGCAGAAGCGAGGATGCACCGAAAACGATGTCGTCGCCAAAGTTGCTGGTGGACTCCACTTGGGGCGACATAAATTAGGCCTGGGGCGCAATAAAATATTTTACTTCAACATCCGTTTCGTGACCGAGTTCCGTTGATAAGAAAAGGGCAAAGACCTAGTGCGCTTTTTACAATTGTCCTATCGCTTCTTAAGATCTTAACTTGATGGCTTTACATTTTCAGCAGTTATAAATTACAATCAATGTGCATTATATTTAAACTGATTTCTATAGTTTTATTCACAAATTTCTTAAGAAATTGATTTGCTTTCAAAGGATATAATACATTTTATTGCAGTTTTGCAGCCATTTTATGGCAGTTTTAATAGCAACCATCAAATCATCGTGAAACTAACTAAACTTTAAGGAGTTAGTTTCGAAATTGAAAATATGCTCTTGTTGTTCTTCCAACAATTTTCTGTAATCATTTACAAAAAAAATGAATTTCTATTTGAATAGCTTTGAAAAATGTATATCTTGTTACATCATCATATCGCACATATCGTGTTCTTCAATAATTTATGAAGAAAAAACTAATTATTAGATTATTTAAGATGTTTTTGGTTATTACAAATGATTGTAGTTTTAATTGAATTATACTTTATTATTAAATTTTCATTAGTATCTACCAATAAATCGAGAAGGAGTTAATTTAACATTTTGTATACATTAGTTGAGTTATAGAAAAGAAAAGACTCCACACTTTTGTACAACAAAATTCCAACTTTGATGCTGAATTATTTCAATACAACAATTTCTTATGATTACAAACAATAATTTACATTGAAATTAAGTATATAAATGATTATTTGACGAATAAATTATAGTTAATTTAACATTTTGTATACATTAGTTGAGTTATAGAAGAGAAAAGACTCCAAACTTTTGTACAACAAAATTCCAACTTTGATGCTGAATTATTTCAATACAACAATTTCTTATGATTACAAACAATAATTTATATTGAAATTAAGTATATAAATTATTATATTATTATTTGACAAATAAATTAGATCAATTAATAAGAATAAAATCATTCAAAACGTATATTTTGAATCATAAATTATTGCTTAAAAGTATTCAATACTTCATAATACAATAAACAAAGTTCGAATAGTAAATCAAATATTCAATTCAATGAATTTCACATTAATTTAAATGAGTAATAAAAAAACTAGTTTAAAATGTGTTATCGAAATATATAAAACTGTAATTATTATCTTTATAACTTGTCTAAGATAACTATTGTAAACGTAACAATATCAAGAAAACAGTATGAAAAAAAGACACAGTTGGAACAGTAAATCATAAGTTTCAATGAGCGAAAATAACTTTTTAATAAAATGTTATGTAAATATGCAAAAATTGAAATTATTTGCTTTAGAAATGATCGAACGAAAACTGTTTGAAATTCCTAACGATATATCACGATTGCATTTCCTATTGGGCAATAGGATCCGAGCATTAATTACGAATGTTTTGATTAGGCGTCGAAAATCTTGGCGTCGACAGACAAATCGGTGCGCGATTCCATCTATTTATTTTGATTTTTCCTCTTGGATCCGGACCTGAAATTGTTGTGCTCGAAACATTTTTTGGCACAGAACGCGCACGGGCAACGTAAGCTCTTGCACTCTATTAAATAATACCGTGAGAGAAATGAGTTTTCATTTGTGTTTTATTTTCGTGTTCTTTTTTTGTGTGTTTTGCAAGAGCGCAGCATCGGGTTGTAGAGAATCAAAGAGGAACACGTCTCCCGTATTCATCAATTGCCCTTTGCATATGTTTAGAAAGGGGGATTTGTTTGCTGGTATTGCGAGGAAACAGGACTATTAATTATGTCGTGCGATGCGAAGGGGACTGGAAATAAATTGCGTCAAGTTTATGGAATTCGTAAATTCCTTCATTATTCGAATTTCGGGACACAATTTATTCTATTTATTCGCCTTGATGTGTCTCCTATAAAATACGTTTGTTATTACTATATTTCACGTGCTTTTACAGTAACTTGGGAATATAATGTTTTAACTCCTATTTGCAAATATCTTAGTCTATTTTAAGAATATTCATTGGTAACTTGTGATAGTTCAGTTATTCACGTCTCTTGTAAACAAATTTATAATAATAATAAGAACATTTATTGCAATAACAACTAAAACAATTGTAACAATTGTAAACTCAACACAATAGTAATAAAGATATACAAAGAAAATATAATGCTATTGCTGCAAAGGGCTGTAAACCTAAGGTCTTTTTGTCCACAATTTCTAAATAATATGAAATAAAATAATAAATTTTAACATTTTACACATTTATGTAATAAAAATAGTCGAATTGTTATAATTATACGAATATTCACTTTTCATACTGAACTTGAATCTCATTCTTGAATTTCCTCCAATAATTTTGATATTACTATTCATTTTTGTTACACAATTGTTTCCGTCAAAATCCCGACGTTTCTGAAACCGGACTAATAGAGGATCTAAAAAAATATATAAAACATAGACGCAAGACTTCCTATATAAAACTGTGTAATCTTTTAATAGAATTTAGTTATTACATTATTAAAATACATGCGTTCAAATTGTCCAAGTATATATTGTGTGTTGTATTAAAACCGCACTGATAGAAGCTGCACTATATGAAGTATTACAATTACAATTGAGTGATACAAATAGACATAATTTTTGTAATAATTAACAACATTTCTTGATTAGTCTTAATTGATATTTCTTTAAGTTCTCTTGATCAATTTTTGATAAATAATATTACATTATTACAATACATGCGTTCAAATTATCCAAGTATAGACTATGTGTTATATTAAAACCGCACTGATAGAAGCTGCACTATACGAAGTATTACAATTACAAATAGACATTGTTTTTGTAATAATTAACAACATTTCTTGATTAGTCTTAATTGATATTTCCTTAAGTTCTATTGAGCAATTTTTGATAAATAATTGGGGATAATTCAGTAAGAAATATTGTTTTTATCATGCATCTATTAACAATACATTATTTAAACCCCAAGCTGATAAATTTTCCTGATTCTGAAGTGAAATTATAGATATTCCTCGAATTCAAAAGCAGCATCATATTATGAAAAGAATACATTCAATATTAAATGAATTAAAAAACGTAAAAAAGAGGAGATTTTTAAAGTTGAGAACACGCCTTATATTTTCCCTTAACAAATCCGACAAATTTTACTGATCTATATAAAAGTAGAAGACTATATGTATATGTAAATATTGAAAGTAGTAAATAAGATATTATGTAAATTAAAAGCATTTTTCATTTAGTAATTAATAGACGAAAAATGCCTATTGATTCTATAACTTAGATTCTCAAATTGGTACAAATATAGCAAAAAATAGGTATATTAAACAGTAAATAAAAAAGAGTTTCTTATGAGCAATTATGTTTGAAATACACTGCGTTTGTTCTATTTTAGTCCTTTTTACGCATTACGTTCACCGTGTTAGCTTTCACATCAACAAAACACGAAAAACATGTATTATGAAATGTATAATATCATTTGATTCATTTACTTACATATCGCAAATATTTGTCTGTTTTAAATATACATTTTCTATTTAATTTTAAAAGAATTATTATGTAGATTTTTACCCAAAAAAATTGAAACTTTTTATACAAGTTTTAGCATCAATAATTTCAATTAAATTACGATGATTTTAATTGTACAAACTGTACTTCAAATCAATGTAATTGTTAATAAAAATGTCTATGAATCAATGCAAAGTAGAAACAGTTTAATTAATAATAGTAGCAATAATTGGTATTGGAGTATTTGCAATGATTATGATTGTTGTGCCACCTTCCACTGCGGAAAACATCTTCGGAACAAACGAGGATTAAATGCAAATCGCGGTGCGATATATACAAATGATGATAAATTCTAGTGATTTAGAGGCCCGAAAACGGACGGGAACAAATGTATCCATATAAAACAGAAGAGAAAGAGAGGAGGAGGAGGCGTGGGCCGCTCCGGCGTCGAAAACAAAACATATTTATTTGTTGCCATCGCGTGTTTCCCTTTCGGGATTATTTTTAAAGCTGCTGGTCACCCCCGATATAATAACTCTTTTGTTCTTGTTTTCTTCTTCTTCTGCTTCCAGGCGTTTCCCCACCATCTTTCCTCCTTCGAGGATACGACCCCGCGCACAGAAGGCCCCCCGCCGTCGGACGCGGATCTCTTGTTGACCTGAAGAAGTCCACGTCCAACCGCGTGTCCCCGATCAGGACGCAGACCCTCCTGCGCCCGGCCGTCGTCCCTTCGAAAAGGACGAGAAGATGATGGACGTGAACTGCAGAATCCGGCGTTTGTGTCACCGCCGGCTTCCGGAGCTCCACAGACGAAAGAACGCTCAAATTTGAATCCGAATATTGTAAATAGTTAACGGAACGTTGCTCTGGACCCAAGGAAGGATTCGGAGTAAGGGTCGAGCAACGTTTCTTCGGGAGGCGAGAGGTTTTCCCGCGGGATCGACTAGATTTGTATATAAGGAAAGTTTATAATTAGTAGTTTTTAAGGAAAGCGACCCGCGCGGAAAACATCCCCGAACCGCATCCAAAGCCCACACAAGAATAACAAAACGAAAACAAGATCAAAAGGAGAAAGAACAGAACGGAACGCGACTAGTAATAAGTTTAAAAAAACAGCAATAAACGTAACCCTCTGATGTTTATTATTGTCATTATAAGTAGAGATTTAGGTTTTTAAGCGTTTGTATATCTTTAGCGATGAGCGATATTTTCAGTACCACTTAACTAAGTTTTACTTTCCGTTGCATTACAGAAACAAGAAAAAGCGAAAAAAAAAAGTACCTACTTATTTCGTGCAACGTAACTACTCGATAAGTAATAATACTATATATTATTAAGAGAAAAATGAAATACGTAATTTATGATTGTATATTGGATCGTCCGTCTTTCTACCCAGGGATCAGAGGCGATTGATATTTAAACAAAAAGTTAATAAATATAATATTTAAACTCAAAAAAAAGGAGAGTCCAAGATCGGCCTATAAAATGTAAAGAAAAAAGTAACATAGTATTTTCAAGCCAATTATATTACTAATTCATATACACGAGAATTGTTGAGAACGAGAACAAAATTTAACACAAGGTGCATATTACGGAATTTAGCTTTAGTGACTTTAGTAACGAAACGAAGATAAATTTAAATACAAAAACAAAGTTAAGCGTCTTCGTGATGCAAACTGGTAAAAAAAATAATTGACGAATACGTATGAATAAGAAGCTTCCAGATGCGAGTTTGGATCAAGTTCGGCTAGTGATATATACGAGAGTAGAGATTACGTGTAGTTTTGCCCTTCAAACTCTCCCGGATTAAAAAATAATGTTAAAATAACAAGATTAAGCAGACGAGTCGAAATTTTGTGAAACCCCCTCTATACAAGGGGATTCGGTTTAACACGTGGAGAACGGTTCTATTTAATTACGAGATGAAAATTATATACTAATAATAATAGCGTATAGTGTGGCCTTTCAGAGACTATATATATATTATATATACTTATTACGGAAATTATATGATGGAAATTATTGTAAGGTAATGACGAATATAAAGAAAAAAATTATAATAATGTGAAAGAATGAAAACTTAAAAAATAAACGCATGGCTCAATATTATGTATATCACACAATTCGATTATGGAAAACCGATTCAGAGTATTGAATATTATGTATTACGTAATTAATTGATTATAATTATTATAAATGGTTCAATTCGAAGAAAATATATATATATATATATATTAAAAAATAAATAAATAAAGGTTCGGGGTTTCGGCCCCAAAGTAAAATGTATTTATTCACTTATGATATTATTATATTGGAATAAAATGGTTTGGAAATAAATCTCGTTTTGGTTTGCTTCCTTTTTTTCCTATACAAATCCCTATTAAGCATTGTCTTTTTCATTGGAAATTTTTTTATTTCTTCATTTCTATTATATTGAGTTTATATTTTTTTCTTGTAGTAGTTGCTGTTGTTGCAATAAATGTTATTATTATTATCGGAAATCGATTTGGTTTAAAAAATAGTAAAATGAACGGTTTTTATTATTAGTATTATTATCAAAATTACTGAGAAATCAATTAATTAATCAATAGGTAAGTTTCCTTTTTTCTATTTACATGATTTATAACTTATTTTTTGAATTTGCTGTTATTTCAATTAGCAATTATTAATGATGAATTATCTATTTAGAACATTGGTGGGAAAACTGCGGCCCGCGGGCCAAATATGCCCGCCTAAGGGTTCTAATCAATTTGGCGGGCCAAAAATTTTAAAACAATAGTTCAATTTACTTTCTATTTATCTTTTTTGGCTAATCATCTATTTATATCAGATGCATAGATGAAACTAAACAACATTTGAGGGCAGAAAGACCTATGGTCCTTACAGCAACTTACTTCAATTTATTGTTGAATTCATTTAACTTTCTTAAACTTCTTTAAATTATTACAAATTTAAATGAAGTTAAAAGGATTTTTAAGTTAAAGACTTAAGTTTTCACTACTAAAGTAGTGAAGTAGATTAGTTTCATGTAAGTAAAGTAAAATTTAAAATTCTAAAATCATTAATAGTTATTTTTGAAGATGACAGTATTTTCAAGTGTTACTCATTATTTGTAATTATACCTTCTAAAGAATGTAATTGCACTTCAATGTATTTACATTTTAAGAATGTTTAAGATTAGTTTTAACTACAATTCTATTATTCATAAAACTGTAAAGTAAAATTAAGAAAAACGTTGAGAGAATTCTGAAAATTCGTGTTTATATTATAAATTTAACTGAAATTCAATGTAAATGCATATAGATAAAATAAAATGTCACAACATTGCTAACAAATTGAATCAATTAATAGAACATGTAGAAAATACCCAGACATTTATAATCACGCTGCAAACCATTCATGTGACCGTATTTATAGAAACACAGCCGATTTTTCTTTTTTCCATTTGCTACACAATTTCCGTATCCGCATTCCTGATTTATTTCATCCCCGCCTGTAATTGGATGATACATGTGTGTTATTTTTGTTGATAAAAAGAGTGGCCGTAGGAAATCAGCAGCGTGAAAACGAAATGTGCTTAATGGAGCGCCCTGTTGGGTTCACGTTAATAATAACACTGTCGATGTATCCCAGTCTCCACAATCTCTTCTTCAATATATATATATATATATTTTCGACCTCTTCTCGTTTCACCATTGCTTTCTTCTTTTTTTCCATCCAGATAGATGTGCGTGTATGTTATGCTCTTTTTTTCCCTTGCTTTTCTCATCCTTTCCTTCTTGTCCTCCTTTTGGTCCAGAGATTGCGATGTTTTACAGTGGTAGTAAACAGGCCGTTGTGTGGGAGGCCTCGTGTAAGAGGGGAGACGGTTGAATGGGGAGCAAATATGAGAGGGATGTATGGGGGCTGCGGGTTGGGGTTTCGGGGGGATGGTTAAGGCTAAGGGCGAAAGCTAGTGCAGAGGCTACATTAGAGGGGGTGCAGAGTCCTATCTCATTCACAGCCAGCGGCCATGCGAGCGCATTACGGATATTTATGGGTCGGAGGATTATCAAGAAAAGGCGGTTCGCGACCATCGATTTTTCAAAACATGGTCCCCCTCAAACGCACACTCATACTAACCATAGATCCAGATATCAGATTGGATGGAGAACAGTTTGTAATTCTATTAGAAAAAAAAATATATTGAAACGAATGTCAACGATTGACTTGCGGAAGAGACGATTACAGATTCCGAGGAGGAACTGCGGTCCTTCAAGGATGTTCGAAATATATAAAAAACACGGGGAATAAAAAAAACTGTACATACGTGAACGGAATCCTCTTGTTGTTAGCAAATTTAACGTGTAAAAACGGAGAAAAAGGGGATCTTCCTGTGAGCATCGATCCACTACATCGAGGACACATTCAAGTAGTTGTTAGCAAATTGAAGGATGAAAATTAAATTATCGAAGGCTTTCTGCGTCCATGAAATAATGCTAACACTTACAAAGTCCTTTGGTCTTAATACTTCTTTGTAACATAAAAGAAAAAACTTACCTTTGATTGTCATGTAATAAAATATTAATTATAATATATTTTTGAAAGACTTTAATATTTCTCGACATATTTTTATTAAACTTTACTGCAACTGTTACATAATAATAAAATAATAAATTTAACATATGGAATTGATCTTAACAATAATAATATACATAAAATTAATTAACAGCAGTGTCTTTACATTCTTGCTTATTTCTCGAAAAGTATGAGGTACAAATTAATTATTGAGAAACCGAATTAAACTTGGATAGTCACTCTTTAAAATGAGTCTACTGCTATAGTTGTATCTTTTGTGGTTCAGCTGTAATTCACTGTCGAAGTTGAAGAAACGTTTTTTTAAGCGTCAAAAAAGCAGTGTCTTTACATATTTGTTTATTTCTCGAAAAGTATAAGCGACAAATTAATTAGTGAGCAACCAAATTAAAGCTGGATAGTCACTCTTTAAAATGAGTCTACTGGTATTATTGTATCTTTTGTGGTTTAGCTGTAATTCACTGTCAAAGTTAAAGATACGTTTTTTAATCGTCGAAAAAGCAGTGTCTTTACATTTTTGCTTGTTTCTCGAAAAGTATATACGACAAATTAATTATTGAGCAACCAAATTAAAGCTGGATAGTCACTCTTTAAAATGAGTCTACTTGTATTATTGTATCTTTTGTGGTTTAGCTGTAATTGGCTGTCAAAGTTGAAGAAACTTTTTTTAAGCGTCGAAAAAGCAGTGTCTTTACATTTTTGCTTGTTTCTCGAAAAGTATAAGCGACAAATTAATCATTGAGCAACCAAATTAAAGCTGGATAGTCACTCTTTAAAATGAGTCTACTGG
>JAFMTC010000064.1:242518-259753 GCA_018845635.1 Nicrophorus orbicollis | reverse complement strand
AGCAACCAAATTAAAGCTGGATAGTCACTCTTTAAAATGAGTCTACTGGTATTGTTGTATCTTTTGTGGTTTAGCTGTAATTCACTGTCAAATTTGAAGAAACGTTTTTTTAAGCGTCGAAAAGGCATTGTCTTTACATTTTTGCTTATTTCTCGAAAAGTTTAAGCGACAAATTAATTATTAAGCAACTAAATTATTGTTAAGTAATTGTTTTGTATGTTTCGTCGTTTAATCTTAATTCACTGACGAAATTGATTTTTTGTTAACTTTGAAAAAGAAATGTCTTCACATATATGTTTTTATATTAAAAACTATGCACGTCATATTGACTATTAAGCAACGTAAGTAAAGTTATGTATTAAATCATTAAGACGTATATAACATTAATTTTTAGATCTTTTGTTATTTGTACGTAATTCACTGACATATGTCCACTATATTTACTGTTAAAGTTGAATAAGCCTTTTTTTATATACATTTATATATATATATATATATTGATTGACAAAGATACTATCAATCTCAGCGGCAAAAATGTAGTATGATAACTAATATGATCTTGAAACAAAACAATCCAGCGAAAAGGTGTTTCGACAATGTTCTGGACAAATTATTACCGAGTAATGCACGAACAAAAGGCCGACGGCCTTGAGGCCTTTCGCCAATGGCATTGTATTAATTAATGCAAAGTACGAATAAACTTCGTAGTGCCAAATAGGCATTAGAGTGTGCAGGAATTCCACTCGTCGAGCGTCGATAGTTCAACTTTGACCCGTTTATAAATCAGACCCCTCCGGTGACAAGTTATTCAGATTTAGCATTTTAGCTCTCTCCTGCTGTTTTCGCCTCTCAACCCCCATAACTCATTATGAATTAATGCGCGATCCTCGTTACATTCGTACCAGCAGAGTTCAAGTGAGAAAGAGGAACAGAAAGTGTTGGTGTGTGGATGGGAGAGAGTGAGAGAAATACGATCGCAATTCCGGCGGAGCAGACAGAGGGAAAGAGTCAGAAGGATAGGATCTACGAAAGAAATGAAATGAAAGAGAAAAAAAAAAACACGAAAGAGCCGAGAAGTCTCACAGTAATTAGAAAAGGTCATTTGGTAACTGCAGGGAACAAAGGGTGGAGAAAGAGAGGACACGTCACCCTTCCACCCAGAGATAATTTGCACGATCAACACATTTTTTTCCGTTTCACTTTAATCCTTCTTTAAGGGGCAAAGAGGAAAGGGACTTTCCCTGACCCGGAAAGTATTTCAATTTATCCCAATTATCATTTGCGTAGCTTAATTTAAAATCGCAATTTCTCTTCCGACGCTTTCCGGTTGTGTGGGTGGACCTCTCTACGTGTATGTGCATAGATATATGTATACGAGAGTGTGCAGAGGTTAATATTTTAAATCCGGTTGCGCCGCATAAATCCATGTAACAATTAGCGAATCCTCTTCGCCCCGACGCCGCATCCCCTGCGGTTTCGTGCACACCCTACAACCTCTTTCTCTCTCCTTCTCATATACACACGCTCACATATACTTACTCTTCGCTTGTTTTGCTCTGCACAAACCGTACATCTAGACATCTAGGCCGTGCCGGTTTTGGGTGGTTGTGTGGGAGGTCGAGAGAGGATGGCGGAAGGGTGCGCATCCCCTTTGACCCCCCGTCGCAGAAAAGCCAGTGCATCATTGTCGTACCGCTGACCTGGAAATTGAGATAAAATGCGGGACAGCAACCGCCGCCACCCCCGTTCTTATTCTTCACCTTACCTTCCCGCCCCACTACGACAGTCCACCGGTCTGCGGCTGGATGCATTTGAAAATCTATAACTCTACCACCTGTTCACGCCGTTTTAAATTTAAACTTCCTTTCCCACCGCACGTAATTATTTTTGGATTCGAACAGCTTCAACAGCGGAAAATCTCAGTCGTCGGAACACTCCTCACTACACGATTTGCTTGAATGCAATCCATTACCTAATCCATTTTTTTCGACGGGATTGTCACTTGAAAGGCCAGTAGAATCTTCATTTATTATAAGATTTCTTGCAGATAACATAAAACTAAATATGCAAAAAGAATAAGTAAAATATGTTATTATAGATTATCAACAGTAGGTAGATTAATAAGATAACATTTTCATGGAGTTTGTTACTAAAAGGCTACTACAATCTTCATTTTATGAAACATTGCATACGAATAACATGAAAAATGTTGAAAAAATCAAAACTTCTAAAACTATATTACTATTTTTTTAAACGAATAACTAAATCAGAATCAAACAAGATTATTATAAAATATTTAAAAAAAATCTATTTTAAACATATTTTTTATTCATTATTATTAATAATTATATAAAAAATTAAATAAATCTATTATTATTAAACATATTGAGCCAAAATGGTTATTGACTGTGGTCATTCTACACAATAAATCTATTATGTAACAAAAGTTTATTTTAAACTAAATTTGAATATGCATTTTTTTACTTCTACAGTTCTATTTCTACTAATTATACCACACAATTGATTTATTCTTGCTGGAGATAGAATCAGTCACCTTTTGTATTAGATTTTATTCTAAAGACTAGCAAATTTTCAAATTGAATTGGTTACTACTAGTTACTACGTCAATATATAACAAGCGCCATCTAATAATGAGAAGCCACACTTTACAAGTAGTTTGAAGAATTCTTATATAATTTGCTTACATTTTTTAAACAAATTAACTTAATTACCAATTTTAAGAAGAATTTCATACTTTATTCAGCTTACAGTTTTTCATATTGAGATTGATTTGGTTCACAATTAGTTGAAATAGTTAAAATGTACTAAATAATAGATTATTGTTATAGTTAAGAAGCAAAGTTATTTCTTTTCAATTTAATAATACTTGAATTGTGGCAAATGAATTTGTTTAAAATAATTTTCAAAATCTAATAAAACAATCAAATAAAAAAATCTTTCATTTATTTCTTAATATACCTTGTTACATGTTTACTGATATTTGTCTACAAACAATAAAGTTGTTGTCTCTTACAAATATGTTTTGATTAGTCAAGAAAATTAAAAACTGGACAATTCCAATAAGATTTACAATAACAATGTTTTTGTGTATAAATGCATGTAAATCTGTTAACAAATATTTGGACAAATCAATAAATTATTGAACAAAAGTAAATATATCAAAATATTACGAAAATTCCTGTTTTTATGTGTCTACACTAAATAAACGAAATTGCAATTAAAATCAAACAAATCATTTAACAACAACACTTTTCAATGAACCAAGTGATCACTATTATTGCATACTCTTATAGAAAACAGCAATAATTGTTTTTCTTTGTACACCTTTCCAGTCATAATGGCTCCATTGCATTTCCAATCCTTGTGTGTAAAACGGTTTTTTGAAATTCCTTCGCGTAATCTTGTTGCCACTTGCAGATAACCGACGCATGTGTAAATTTATAAATGATGCCATTTGAAACTGGTTGTTTTCAAGTTCACTCGTCTATTACCATGTAGTTGTAGTTCAAGTGCTGCGATCGTGCTTATCCAACGTGAAGAAGCACCCAAGCAATTATAAATAGCTGCAACTCGTGCCATTTGCGGCAATAAATACAAACTTTATGTGATTTTTTTTCATACTGAAGAGATTGTCTGGTTTGGTGATAAAAAAATAAAATTTCAAAGAAATTTGTCTTAATGTACACCTAATGTTTTCGCACTTCGTATAATTTTTATTATGGTCTTTTTAATAGTTTTATGTTCTAAATATTTGCTTTGTATAAGATTTTATCGAGTTGTGTTATGAATTATTTTATTTTATATAATATTTTATACATTCTATACAAAAAATAGAATAAAAATTTGGATATAATTTATATATTTAATGTTCTCATTAATTTATATTTTTGCGTACGAGTTTCACAATATACGTAAATAAAATTGCAAACAACGGAGATTTATTGTACACTAAATGTTCTCGCACTTTATACAATTTTTATAAAGGCATTTTTATTAGTGAAGTATTCTTGTTAAAATGAATTACACTAGTTTTTAGACTGTTATAAAATTCTAAGAAATAACTGATATAATTTGTTGAAGCATATAAATTTTGAGTAAAATAAAAACTTTATACTTCCACAAATATTATTGAAGTAATGTATTTGTATTTGGTAAATATATACACATATTGAGTACATAATATAAAAATTATTAAGAAAACTTCCCACGTTTGTGCAAAGCAATAAACTAATGGAAGGTTAAGTTTTCTGTCCTTGAAAAGAAAAACCATTGAAGTATTCATGTATTGATTAGAATAGTTAGATTCACATAATTTCATTGCATTGTGTGTAAATATATAATGTAGATAGTCTATCTAAATATATATTTATATAACTCGGTTAATGATCATTGCAATATTATGTTCGTTGTAGGAATTGTTCGTAAACCGAATTATTTTTAAAATTTTTTATGTAGTTTATCACCGATCATTCAATACATTTATTATATAAAGTGATGGAAAACTCCTTAAATCAATAATGAAAAGAACATTTCAATCCAATACAAAATAACTGTAAGCAATAAACATAACACGTTTATTTATTACTTTTTGATGGAGAACTTGGATTGTATTTATAGAAATTTGAACTTCAAAATCTGTTGTTTTTTTTTTAGATTTGTTTGCAAACACAATTAGTATAATAAATTAAATTTGAACTTCAACATTCGTTGTTTTTCAATTTCATGTTTAGAAACACAATTCGTATAAGAAATGCTCTAGTGCTAATTGCTATATACCATATTTATTCAGTCATATTCTTATAAATTAGCACAGTTATCCGAAAAGAAAGTAACACAACAATTCGGAAGAAACATGTCTTCTTCTAGAAGGTCACAAATTTACTTTCACATAATATCTCAAATGAAAAAGTTTTGTTTTTTTATTTATAAATAATTTGATACTTTCCAAAAGATTAAATGTTATTAATTAAAGTATATGTATTCAATTTTATTTAATTATTTAATAATGAACTTATCATAATTAATGTTAATTCATATTTCTGTTTTTTTTCATAACAATTATTATTAGTATTAAAGAATTTATTGTTAATATTGATGGTTAAAACTTAGAACTCCAATTAATGTTGTTAATACTGACAAAATAAACAATGTATATTATATTTTTATTCACGTTTCATCAATTTACTTTATTTTGTATAAAAAATTAATGAATTATGATTAAATAGAAAACACTGTCTTTAAAGACGTTTTTAATTGAATATTTGTAGTTTATTTTAAGGAATAAATGAATTTACTGTAAGTAATGAACATGAAAAACTTTCTTAATTACAACCATATTTGTTTGAATATCAATAACTCTTTTCCCTAATTAACGTCTGTATTGAAGAATAGATCGTTATTTTTGTTGGTTTAACGTGTGTTGCTTTGGTATTGATAGCTTTCACATGGATGTAAATTTGACTTTCTTCGCTTCTCTCTGGTAAATCGTGAGTGAGTGTGCGTCTGTATATACTATGAAACTTATAGAGAGTATACTGAATATGTTTGTCGCTTTATATGGTGCCTGTTCCCACCTCCAGATTCCCAACAAAGTGGGGCATTATCATACAATTGTTAGGGTCATGAGGCTACGATCAGAAGCCACTCAGTCACTCCAATGAAGTTTAACGCATTAAAAGTGCAATGAGGAAGTGATCTAAAAAAACATGTGTTAATGAAACAACAAGTTAAAGAAAAGTTTAATAAAAAATTTACCAATATTTAGCATATAAACGAAAGGATCATTCATTGTTTAGGTATGTTTTTAAATAGTTCTTATTACAATAAGTCTACACAAGATGTTTATGTTTAGTTTAATTGCTTTTAATAGAGAAAATTCTATTATTTATTATATTAAATTCGACATTTCTATTATAGTAAACTTCTCAAATAACATGTGTAAATAAACAAGTTCAATTGAGATAATAAAATAACACAACTAATAGCAACGAAATAATGAAGTAAGGTTTCCAAAATTTGGAATTCTAATGTAGTTAAATCATGTTATCTTAATTAAAATTTGTATATTTCAATTTATATATGAAATTGATTGTTGTTTCACAGACAATAAGCATGACTTTTATTTAGTTACTTGTAATATTTGAATTTCTGTATTTTTATTATAGTAAACTTCTCAAATAACATGTGTAAATGAAACAACAATCAAGTTCAATTCAGATGATAAAATAACACAACTAATTGCAACGAAATAATGAAGTAAGGTTTCCAAAGTTTTGGAATTCTAATGTAGTTAAATCATGTTATCTTAATTTAAATTTATATATTTTAATTCAATTATTACAATAACTATGAACATCACTTTTATTAATTTCTTCTATTAAGTGAAATTCTAAGTTCCTAATCAATTAACGAACCTCATTTTTTTTGTTATTATAACGAAATAATCTTATCATTCGTATTTTTCTAAATGAAATTGATAACGTTTTAGAAAGTTTATCAGAAAATATGAATAATTACGTTTATTGATAAAAGAAAACACAACTAACAACTTAGTAAATGTAGTGAAAATATCAATAATAATTTTAATTTCCTGTTAGAAAAACTTATAGTCAAAGCCCTTTGCAGTAATAGAAATTATTTTTTACCTTATGTTTCATTTTCATTGTATTTTGTAAATATTGTTGCAATAAATATTATTGTTAATTTTAATTATAAATAATCATATTATTATACAGTACATATTGATAAACTTAATAGCCTTGAATATACTTAATATGATATTTTTTAGGAAATTAAAACCAGTTTAGACAAACGTCTTAAGATGTAGTTACGAAATTCAAATTAGTTAATCTTTAAAGAAGGAATTTTAAGTGTGTCATTCATCTAATTTATACAGTATCATAATAATAATAGCTATTTATAATGGAAAAACAATCAAATTTGTTTATTATTGCAATACATTTTATTTTATAGATAAATATTTCAAAAAAAAACTCAACAAAGAATGTGCAATCAAAGAAACAAATAAGTAATAACGAAATGGTACAGCATAAATTGAATGCCAATAGAAATCGATTTGGAGGATACGATTGAATACAAATTACTCTTAATGTTTCTTCATCGCATAACATTTATTCATATATTGATAGACATATTCATGTCACATAGAATTAATAAACATAAAATGATTAAAAGTTTGTTGATTTCATTGAAAAACAAAGTCTACTAATGATTATTTGTTGTTTTGGCTACTGTTACAAAAATACTAGTATCAGTTTACTCATTATTGTTAATTACTTCATAATTAACAATATCAAACTTCGTTCGTTGCTTAAAACGATAAGACTTTTAGCTAACAATTATTTTTGCAACCAATTATTTAAGGAAGTTAAATATAGATTTTTTATCATATAAACAAAATTTATATTAATAAACCGTATCATTTTACTCATTATTTATAATTACTTCATAATTAACAATATCAAACTTCGTTTGTTGCTTAAAACGATAAGACTTTTAACTAACAATTACTTTTGCAACTAATTATTTAAAAAAGTTAAATATAGCATTGTTTCTTCATATAAATAATATTTATATTAATAAACAGTATCATTTTGCTCATTATTTATAATTACTTCTTAATTAACAATATCAAACTTCGTTTGTTGCTTAAAATGATAAGATTAACAATTATATTTGTAACCAATTATTTAAGAAATTTTTGTGTTCTATAAAAAAATCTATTTTATAGTCATAAGTTATTGTTTTTGTCTTTATATATTCAAGGCTCATTTTGCGCAGTTTAAAATATATGCAATCACCATTTTTTTCAATATTACGGCCCTTTTTACAGTTTTGAAAAGAAAGTTCAATGTAAGTATATAATAATGACAACTTTTAAACTAAAGTTATACAAAACTTACAACATAATACAGAAGCTATTAATAGTGTAAAGGTAATAAATACTAATTGAAATATATCTCTGCGTCATTCGGTTTTCAATATCGAAAGTGTATACTTATAAAAAGAGCTCTAATTTCATGCTTAGATTTGATGCCGAAATATGTTTCTGAACATTGCATATATTTCATTTATTTCTATTAACGCAACAGATTGGAAAGTCGATTTATTTAGAAACGAAAATGCTTCATTTATTTTCCTATATTTTATTTCATTCACTATCAACATTTATTACAAATCTTTTATAAATATAGAATAAACCCAAAAATCTACTGTTACAAGAAGCTATTGAACACAGTTTTCCGCTCTTTTTTAAAATAATTGATTAAAATTGAATACTTTGTTTAATTTCACTTAAAAAGTTTATATATTTTTGAAGTTCCAATAAATTATGATTTTATTCCAAATTTTTTGATTTGTTTTTATTAGTTATTTAATGGTAACAGATACTACTAATTTCAAAAATGATAATTAGGTAAAGTAATTAAATAGTGAATATAGTGAATAAACAGTAAAACTATTAACAAATTCAAATAAGAAATAAATAATTATGTTTCGAGAATATTTGTAAGTTTTTCTTGAGTATTTAATTAATGATAGTTCAAATTTGATAATTGTTGAAAGTAACAAATTTAAAATTTCAAGTAAAAAGTATACATTTTGTGTTTAAGAATGTTTATGATTATTATAGTAGACTTTTTAGATTGATACTTCAAAGTTAATAAAGTAATAAATTGTAATTTAACACTTATTAACAAAAACACACTTTATGTGGCTAATAGCCAGAAAAGTTCCTAACAAATTTAAATGAAAAATATACATTTTTAGTTTTAATATGTTTTATGATTTTGATTTTAGGTTTTCAAGTTAGAAAATGATAATTTAGTAAATTTAACATTTCAAAGTGATTCTCATAAAATGCAATCCATAGTTTATAGCCAAAAAATCTTCTATTAAATTCAAATATGTAGTTTACTTATTTCGCAAATATAAAAGTTGTAATAAATAAATCGTACTCACTGCATCAATTATAAAACGTTCGGCTTTCAATTTAACGTTTTCCAACCGAATCATTTGTACAGTTCAAGACCTGATGCAATCGAAAATTACACAACCTGGTGTAGTTCATTCATTACGCATTAAGCAACATTGACGTCACACCTTTTCGGTATAAAAGGTTAAAATACTGAACAATTTCGCAGAGTCCTTTCTCCTCCGATAGTTTTTTTCTTAAATTTCCGTATATTTGCAAATCAAATCTAGTGGACGTATTTCATTCCTGAAATGCCAAACACATGCGAGAGCTGTCAATTGAAAAACACTTTATAAATAAATACATTCAAAACTGGATATTTTCGTACTTTTACTTTTGATTTACGATTTAATTAGTTGTTGTTCATAAATTAGAAATTACTTGGTGTCGCGTAATTCCTGTGCATCATCGAATCCCGATTGATTTGTTAATTGTGTGGATAAAAAAGTAGATAATGCTGTACGTTAATTCTTCGAGAGAAACTGCAGTGCGCCGCTTACGATGGAAGCGTTTCAACATAATCATCATTAAGATGCAATCGGCTTCATTTAATTGAATTCCCACAGACACGCTTCCTTAAATCAAGAGATTCATTAACATTGCTCATGCAATTGCTTGCACTCATACTGAAAACCTATTGTATTATTTCAATCTTGGTACATTTTATTTATTGCAGACTCATTTGGTATACATTATTTCAAATTAATGAATTACATGTAATACTATTACAATAGCAGTGTTTCCCAAACTTCTATTGATAGTAGTTTTGTTTTTTATTTGACATCTGTTTTCGTAATTCTGTCAAACCTAACAAAAAATCTATATACAGTGGTACCTCGACATGCGAGTTTAATTCGTTCTGTAACCTTGTATGTCAAATAGCTCGTATCTCAAAGCATGTTGGGGTCGTTTGTGTGCGATTCCTCGTATCTCAAATCTTGCTCTCATCTCAAAGCAAAATATCGTTCGCTCGGCGGCTCGTATCTTAAAACACTCGTATATTGGGGCACTCGTATATCGTGGTACCACTGTATAATTATTAAGTACATAAATAGTCATTACAATATTTTATATATAACATAAAGTTTCAATAGAAAAATTGTATAAATATTCACTTAAATCTGAATAATAAACTTCAATAAATATGTCAAATTCATTATTTTTGAAAAATTGAACCGTTATGCAACATATTCTAATCATGTTCGGTAATGAGTGCAGACCCAGTTTCTATCAATTATCACGCAAATCAATGTATACATGTATTTTTTTCAGCTGCAATTTAATGACCAAAATTACCAATTCCAAGTGATATTTCACCTCATACGTTTATAGCTGATAATATTCGCATTTCATTATAGGTGATGTAATAAGCTAACACCGCATCTGCAAATATCAAATATCGAGTTACGCAATAAACCGTTAGAAAATAAGTATCGATTTAATTTGAATAGTACAAGTCTAAAATGTGTGTCACTATGCATTTTTCAATATCAAACTTTACGTATTTCAAGTTACGCAAAATTCCGATCGCTGAATGT
This sequence comes from Nicrophorus orbicollis, assembly GCA_018845635.1. NCBI lineage: Eukaryota > Metazoa > Arthropoda > Insecta > Coleoptera > Silphidae > Nicrophorus > Nicrophorus orbicollis. The sequence goes on along the minus strand of JAFMTC010000064.1, from coordinate 249,202 downwards.
AAATGATTTATTCTGAATGTGGGACTGGTTTGTAAATATATTCACATAAAATAAATAAGTTTTTTTTTTAATATTACGTTATTTTATATAATTTTTTATTTGTTTTGTACAGGTTTTGTTAAGTAACAAAGTTTTTAAAAAATATGTAAAATAAATGATGAATTGGGGAGTCAGGGGTTGGTTGTCACATGAATTTGTCAGAAAAGAACATTTCTTCATTTGTGTATTATGTGCAAGGTGCTAAGATACATAGTTCTTGGTTTTGTTCTTGAATGCAAGCAATGAGCACATGAACTATGATACTGTGATGTTTCAGTAGTTCTAATTTGTTATTATATGTGATAGATAGACAACCCAACTGTATGTGACAAGCAACTCAAGACAAATATAAACGATTTTATGAAATCTCGTTTCACTGCATTCACGTGTCGCAACGTTATTGACTTAAAGTTTAAGGCTCGAAGAATTAGTGGCTTTACAACCAAAAACTTAATCAGTTTTTCTCGAAAGGAAAAAATAGAATATGTTTAGGTATACTAAAACCTAAACACATTCTATTTTATATATCATAATAAGGCTGATATAGCAATGTTCTGAAATGCATTCACATACTAAGCGATGAAAATGTTTTCCTCCGTTTCACCTCTCAACAGGAAAAACGGGAACTTCCACTCTCGCTTCGTTCAATAGCATCGACTAACAATGCAAGCCGTTTTAATTGCATCCGTAATTAAGGGCCTTTTATATAATAGGAACATAGTTAAAATTATTTAGTTGTCCCAATTTGGTAGTGATTAGAGTTCGGAGAGACGAACGAATCTTCGGATTTCTCCTTTTCCCAGACGGACGAAATAATCAGGATATTTAATGCATAAGTTTCGTTCGATGCTGCATCGAAAAAGGTCATAGAAATTCTACGTAATGGCATCACCGTTTTACTGCAGCGAACGCATTGCGAAAACCGCTTACCGAAAAAATGGCTTTGTTTGAAGGATTTTGTTAACCTACATACGCAAATTGTGTAGGATTGTTTCGATAATTTACGAAACGTTTACCAAACGTACACGAATCTGAGCAAATATTAGTTCAGAGCGAGAGAGTCTATTTGCAAGCGCGCACGCAGTATTATTAATGCGACTACCGGAATTTGCTTTGAAATCTTTGTGCAAAAGTCAACAAATTTACGAAATTTTATGATTTGTTTGTTTGCTAAATCATTCTGTTTATTCACCATTTATTATATTAAAACTTATTTAATTATTTATTGAGTCCAATCAATAAGTAATTAGAAACTTTCACTAATCATTGCTTTTTGTATCTTTGTATAAAAATTAAGAATTTAATGGTAGAAATGCCATTATATTATATTAACTATGTAAACTATTGTTTAATTATTTGATTTAATGAAAATTATTGGCTTAAAATGTATTTAAATTAGTTTTTCTTTACTATTTTCACTTGTATAAACCAGAAGGCTTAAGTAAAACTTACAAAGTAATTCGAACTGAAACGAGCGTCGGTTGCTTTGGAAAGTTGAAACAAGACAATAAATCTGCAATAGTTGTTTCTAGTTTCCGTGAGAGCCCTTCGAATTGCGCAGAACGTACTTGGCCTGAAAAACAGGTGCACAGAAACGCAAGAAATATCGAAAGGTCGCTGAAGCAATTGCCGTTCAATTAAACATGTATGATTAAATGCAAACACGCAACGAAATTTTCATCATCATCATCAGCACCGTTCGTTTTATAAATTCCATAAAGTACTTTCAGTTTGATGTTAATGATTCGTTTATAATATTTCAGCATGGATTGCAACACGTACACCTGGTGTTTGGCAGCTTTGGGGGCGTTCGCAGTGTTATTTTTCCTGTTCGAAACTGTATGGAATTTACTGCAGATGACGAGATCGATTTTAGCCCCGTATTTATTGGCCAATGAGGAGGAATCGTCGGTGAAGAAGTTCGGTCTTTGGGCTCGTGAGTACAAATATACGAGGTTTTCCACGCTAGACGAAAAAAAGAAATGCTGCTGTTTTATGCTTGATCTAAATCACATCTAATATCGATTTACGAGTAAATGAAAATTGGTAAAATATAATCCCACAAAGCCAATCTACTAGAACAGTGTATATTACTGCAGAGCCGTAACACATTTCCTCAATATTTGACTATATTCTTCATAATACATCATTCAAATACAATTTTATTTGTAATTTCAAAGAAATACAAATCATACACAAAAATTAAGACACTTACTATTATATTACCACTTTAAAATTTAACATTTCATTGATAAATTACTCAAAAATCATCGAGATTTCAATCTTTTTCATTATTAAGAAACTTCTTTTAAATAAGTTTACAACCATTTTCTTAAAGAAATGTATCCATTTTTAATTAGTGCATTAATTTACAGAAAAAAGAAACAAATTAATAAGATTGCTGCACTTTTTTCTTAATTTTTCAAAGCTTTAAATAATTCTTCTAAAACTATATTTTCTCCAAAATAACTATTTTTTTCGACAATAGAATTTCAGAAATGTGTACTTGAGTTTTCATTAAAAATAAGTTATGTAATATTGTCTAAAAAACATCTATATTTTAAATTAAACTTTCTCAATTTTATGTAACATTTTCAGATAAATCAATCAAAACTCTTATGCAAACTTTCTGAAAATGATTGTGAGAAATCTCAGAAAACTACTCTTTCTATTTATTTCTAGTTAAGGAAAGTAATAATGATTAAAATTATTTTAAAAAAATATACTGAAAACATTACTACTGTAATTTTGCTTGTTAATTCAGATCTTTGAAAGATACAACTAAAAGTTCTAATATTTTCAGATAAACTTACAAAACACTGCAATACTTTATAATACTAGAAATTGAAGAAAGTGTGTATTTTAGTTTACATATCTTGATTAAAATACATTTTAGACATCAAAAATTGTCGCTAATTCAATTTCATACAAAAACAATCTCACTCTCTCGATTGCAATTTGAGTATGGTGTTATTACATTATTGTGACCTTTCACTGCATGTTTTCTCTCATGTTTATCTGCTAGGCCAACGAGGATTTATGAATCAGCTACATAAGAATACAAGTTATTTATTTTACTCAAATGTTAGGTAAATCTATTATAATATGTAGCAATAACACATTTTCTTTTCTGTAACTTTACCAACTTTTCTAATTGCTCAATGTAAAAACTTCAAAATGAATAAATGAGGCAAAATTAATTTGAAAATAACAAAATTTAAATATATTTTAATCAACTTTCTTAATTACAAATAGAAAATTATAACCAAATAAATTGATGTAATGATAATTAAAATCATAATTTTAAAAAAGTATGCATTTTTTTATCATTTTCAATTATTATTATATTATTTTGATCCTACAAAATTCATTCATATTATTTTCTTGTAAGTAGTTTCTAATGTTATGAATAATTTATAAATATAACTTTTATTTTAACACATGTGGTGCCAATTAGTATAATATAATCAGTTCTGATCCATTCTAACAAATTACACGTTGAACTCAATCAATAATTATACTAATAATATTCGGATATTAACCAATCCAAATGAAATTTATTACAGGATTAAAACTGTTTACTTTTAGCATTCGAATTTATTATATATCTCAATTGGGTAATTGCAATTTGCTGCACACGGCAATTGCACAAACGCTCAGGTTATTGTCATTGAACGCTGAATGCTCATTAAAATCCCGTCACTCGAAACCGTATTTTATATAACACTCGGCGTTGCGTAAACTGCAAGAAAGAGAGAGAAAAAAACAACAACGATGCGAATGAAAACAGCGTCGTTCTAATGGACTTGGAAATTCAATTGCATCGGAAAACAGCTTTTGTTCTTCGCAACAAAACAAAGAATAATTACGAATTTCTCTCTTTGTATGAATCTGAAGAAGAAAAGAATATTACATTAAATTTACGACAATCCAAAAAAAAAATGGTACATTATATTATTAGAGCTATAATTGCAGATTTCACTGGTGTCGCTACTTTCTCGCGGAAGATCACTTGCGAAATCGTGCCAAAGATCTGTCCCTCTCTCTCTCTCTCATTGCAAACAAAAGAAATCTGCCGAAAAACATATAACGGCGAATCATCTCGTTTGTTTATATGTTACGCAACGCCGATTAATTTGGTTTCTTTCTTTGTGTGTTGCAGTTGTCACCGGGTGCACCGATGGAATTGGTAAAGAATACGCTAAAGAATTGGCCAAAAGGGGTCACAGCATCGTCTTGGTCAGTCGAACTTTGGAGAAGCTAAACGCCATAGCAAAAGAGATTGGTAAGTATTAAGCAATCTTCAAATATGATGATATTTTTTTGAAGCGGAGAGTTTCGACGTGTAGTAATAATGTTTTGGAATCCTTTACGTAACTGAAAAAGAACAAAACATTGGATATTCTGTTTTGATACGCTTTTGTTATGACAAGGTTTTAATGAAAAGATGCAGCGTTTCTTAGCCTTTTTGTCGAACAATTTTCCATCAGTTCTTTCTTCCAATTTTGTTTACTACCTTCAGAATCCGCTATTGTTGGAAGATATTATATAATGTGAAACACATATAGATCATCTAGTAATCAAAGATAATACTCCTACATCTTGAGAGTATTCAAAATTGTAATAATTGTGAAGAAAATTTACTAATTATGAAACCAATGCTATATTATTAATTTGTATAATAATGTTAATTACTCAAGTAATAACAATTTTGTGTATTTAGAGTCGGAATTCGGAGTTAAAACGAAAATAATCGTAGCTGACTTTTCCAACGGACAAGAAGCCATTGAGAACATCAAAAAGGAAATTGGAAAAATTCCAGTGAGCATTTTAGGTAAGTTTCTACTAAATATTTCCATTTTTGTTATTACCAACAATTATTTTAATTAATTAGTATTTTACTAATTGCCACACATAGGTTGAAAAACAAAATTTACAAGATTTTTTAAAATTTTTATTTTTAAAAACATTAATGTCTTGAATTTATTATAGTGTAAAATATCAAGTATTCAAAAAATCGAAAGTATAATGAATGTATTAATTGTTAAATTGGAAGCTAACAAAATAATATATGTTCATTGCAAGAAGTTAATTCAGATTTAAAGTGTTAATTGTGACATGAATTTATTACCTTATAGAGACAGAAAGGAAATTTAACTGCATTCAATCTAGTTTAGGATAATTATTGATTTATACCGGATTCGTATAACGAATTTCCCCACTCTAATGAACCGATTAAATGGACGAAACAAAGACGGCCTCTGCATCAGGCGACCGGCAGCAGGCAACGACCATAATTTGCATAATTTTCTTGTAACGTCGCGCAGCATTCGCAATAAATTGCGTAATCTTTCGGGTCGGTCATTGTGCGAGAAACATTTAGATTTATAGCTATTTTGGATATGCTTTAATCATCTACTTACATATTCATTAAAAGGCTTTAATTATGTTTGATATACGTAATAACTAATTAAAATGTTGATTATGTTGCGTCCACACTAATCGTAATATTATACATAATTCTGTATTAGAAGTACGAACTTTTATGTAAAGATATTTGTAAGATATTACTGCGAATTTACTTCTATAAAAGTTGGTACTCCTGATCATTCTTTGTATAGTGTGAATGCAACTTTATGCAATTATTAATATTTAAATAATACCAATAGCAATTTTCCTAATAAAGAAAATCTTAATTACTTTGAGAAAATATTGAAACACGGGCAGAAAGACGTCAGTCGATAGCCCTTTGACCCAATTTGGACCAATAAAGATGTTTAATAACATAAAAATATTGAAGCAATATTAAATGAAAAATATTAGATAAAATAAATCCCACATATTAAAATATTTGCAATTTGAATTTCTATTATATAAGGGGCCTTGATATACAGTTTAGCTTTCCTTTTACGGCACTCCTAAAGTTTGTCTTAACTATTTTGTTAAGTAACTTGATTGATTTGCTATGGAACGGTGTAAAGTTTATGGGATACCTGGAGCAGTTCCATTTCGAGTGTTTCTGGTTTTATGAAACGAGGAAAACGCAAAAAGCTTTGCGGCTGCGATCGGTTACGTAAAACGGTTTGGCCTCAATACGTTTTGTGCAAGTAGTTTACGGGTAGTCTTTGTAAACTACATGCTCCGATTGCCGTAACTTTGAATCTCGAAACAAGTTCACTAACACTTTCACTTCTTCTGTCTACAGTAAACAACGTCGGATCTCAGTACTCCTACCCGATGTACGTCGGAGAAGTACCAGAGGATCAGCTGTGGAGCATCATCAACGTCAACGTGGGCGCCGTCACGTTGTTGACGCGCACCTTCGTCGAAGACATGAAGATCAGAGGTCAAGGCGCCATCGTCAACATCTCTTCCGCCAGCGAACTCCAACCATTACCACTAATGACCGTATACGCCGCATCCAAAGTAATACAAGCATAGCATAGAAATGTTTATACTATTCAATCCTTATGAAAATCGTTTGAAGAAACGTTTTTAAGCATCGAAAAAGCAGCGTCTTTACATTTTTGCTTATAACTCGAAAAGTATGAGGGACATATTAATTAATGAGCAATCAAATTAAAGCTGGATAGTCACTCTTTAAAATGGGTATACTGGTGTAGTTGTACGTTTCGTCGTTTAGCT
>JAFMTC010000064.1:188214-239923 GCA_018845635.1 Nicrophorus orbicollis | reverse complement strand
TTTGCTGTAATTCGCTGTCAAAGTTAAAGAAACGTTTTTTAAGCATCGAAAAAGCAGCGTCTTTACATTTTTGCTTATAACTCGAAAAGTATGAGGGACAAATCCATTGATGAGCAACCAAATTAAAGCTGGATAGTCACTCTTTAAAATGTGGATATTAGTATTGTTGTATCTCTTGTGGTTTGGCTGTAATTCATTGTCAAAGTTGAAGAAACGTTTTTTGAAGCATCGAAAAAGTTGCGTCTTTAAACTGTGTATGCTGGTATAGTTTTTCGTTTTGTCGTTTATGATTATTTATGAATATTATATTTGATTTGTAATTATAGTTATATTAATTTGCTAATTAACATTTCAGGCTTACATTAAAAGTTTCTCAGACGCTCTCCGCTATGAATACTCCAAGTACAACGTGACAGTGCAACATGTAACACCGTTCTTCGTGGTAACGAAGATGAATAGCTTCAGTAACCGATTGTTGAGTGGCAATTTCTTAGTTCCGGATGCCGCGAGTTACGTAAAATACGCTGTCGCAGCTCTTGGAAAGGTCGACCACACCGCCGGATATTGGACGCATTCATTGCAGGTGAAACACATATATACTTTCATATATCGAAAATTACCTATTAATTTTATCATTATTTGATTTCAGTATTTCTTCGTGAAGACTTTCAGTCCTGTTTGGTTGCGTTCTAGGTTCGGCGGTCTCATGAATAAATCTTTCAGAAACGAATATTTCGCAATGCAGAAGAAGTCTTAAGAAATATACTAATTAATAATTTTCAGTAAAATCCAGTTTTATTATCTTAATTAATTTTATGATAATAGGAAGACCAAAAAAAGTTTGTTACCATTCACAACAGTTGCAATTAATTATTCTTATAATTTCCATCTAAATGTAAATAGTTACGTAAAATATATGAACTTTTGTATACTGTAAATAAAACATTTATCACTTAGGGGTTTCCTGAAATTAGGAATAGAAAACATGTTTGCTGTGCAAATTGAATATTCTTTAAATAAAAATATCTAACAAAAAAATAATGTAAATTATTATCATAATCAATAAATAAATAAATTGAATTAAGTTTATTCAATTACAAGTTATTCTTATATAAAATTTATCTCTCCGATTTTGTGCTAGATCCATATGGATCTGCAGTTGATAAATGGAAATATCTATTATGTTAATTCTATATTAATTTTATATTCTACGTAATTCATTGGTCCTTTCAACCAAATGAACATAGTTTGGATTTGTTGAAATTTTATTTTTTCAAGAGTTATATGCGAATGTGTATGTTTGGTTGCATGTATCAAACTATTGTTTTTAATGTTAAGTTTATATATTCTCGAACTCCTATTATTTTAGTAAATACCATATCAATTTCATTGATATTTTATGAAAAACATTTATACTTAAAACTTGATAAATGGAAGAAAAAATACATAATACTTTCTTATGCAATCATAAAATTATTTGGATTTTGTTGTGCATGTAATATAAGTTGTCTATAATAATCATTCAAAATTATTTGTTCCATCTGCATTCAAACAATGTAACAGAATCCAAATTTATAAAATTTACATTAATATAAAAGTTATAAAAATTTAAAAACTCAATTGCAACATAAAATGTATGTGTGCTTTGAAGTTTACTATTCTATTTTTATACAAAAATTTTCGTTTTTTCGTTAAAATAGTCCAGTCACTTTTTAAAATCCTCTATTAGTCCGTTTTCCTTAATTAAATAAAATGGATAAAGTGAAACTATGAAAAGTTAGTTAAAGTTAGTAAGTTTATTTACAAATTATTCCAGTTGAACAATAAGTAAATTTGGTCACGGGTGACATTGATCGGATAAGCTATCCCGGTGGATGTTCACCATTATTGTGAATATAAACATAAAATCAGTTACTAAATCTATAAACTAAATCTAGTGGTTTGTAACGCTTAAGTCTATTTGCTGTTTTGCTGTTGTCATTTAAGTCAATAGCCAGAACATTATTATCTAATTCCAGTCTATTTGTGTATCTGCTAGTAAACATCGGTATTGTATCCTGAACAAAATCTATATGGAGATTTTCATGTATTTGCCTATTTGAGATGAACCACGGTGCACTGATGATACTTCTTAGGTATTTTGATGAAATCTCTGGATAATTTGTATCTTGGATTTGCTAGCTACACCCCATAATTGGATACGATATGTCTATACTGGTTTCAAGATTACCTTGTATGTTAATAGTTTATTGACCACTGATAATTCTGACTTTTGTCCTAACAACCAATACAGTTTTCTAAACTTTATTTCTAATTGTTCCCTCTTAGCCTGACTGTGGTCTTTCCAGGTAAGCCTTCTGTCGAAATGCATACCCAAGTATTTGACTTTATTTGATTTGGGCAAATCTTGTCCATTTAGTCTAACTGTTTGGCAGGTGTTTTTCTTTAGTGTGAATGTGATATGCACAGATTTCATTTCATTAACGGAAATTTCTATATTATTTAAGCCTTTCCTGGAGTTTATCCAAAATTTCCAGCAGATATTCAGATGCTACTGCTGGATTCTCATCCAATGCTAAAATTGCGGTCCTAAAACACTTCCCTGTGGCACCCCTGATCCTATTGGATGGACATCAGAGTATTCATATTCAATCTTTCAAACATTCTATTTTCCAGATATAATTTTATATTTATCGATGTTTTTTTTCATTTATTTGTTGTATCATTTAAATAAATAAACATATTTCACATAGAAACAAAAAAGAAAGAAAATTTATATTAAAATTTTAATGTAAATTTTTCTATTAATATTATTTACAAATTTTAGCCAATTTGTATATACTTATTATTAAATAAGTGTCTGGGTCAAGACAAAAGTAACGTAAATTAATTATAAATTATAGAGAATATACAATCTATACGATACAACTGCATGAGACACGCTAACTTTGGACTGGATTCACAATAAAATTAAAAATTCTAATTAGCTAACGCGATCTTTGCTGGATGCAACGATAATTGCGGCAATTACGCAAGTTCAATTGCACGATTACGAGCGTTCAATGTAAATATTCCTTACATATACAGTGCATTACATCGCTATGGGCTATTTGCATTATTACAGTTACCTCATTAAACTTAATCACCTACATATTTTCAACTGTAAAAATTAAATCTGTTATCTTCTCTAAACCATAAAACACAGATTTCTCTCACTGTAAAAAAATAATTGCATCTTCTGTATACAACAAAAGAAATGCATTTTCAACTATAAAAAAAAACTTCAAAAAACCATATTTTCCAACTGTAAATATTGAATCATGCATCTCATAAAAACGACATTTTCAACTATACAAAATGTCGTTCAACATAATGTGTTTTCATTCCTAATCTTTTCACTTGCTTAAATGTGTTAAAATCAAAGCAAAGTAAATGTCAAATCAATTAAACTAAAATAAGAAATGCTCATCTTCTACGTAATTATAAATAATTAGTTGATAATTGGGTGTTGTTCAGTCGCGTTAGCCAATATTTGTTACATGCAGTGGCCGCATTCGTATTTAAAAAGCAGAACAGAATTTTATTATTTTAGCTTCGAAGTTTCACTATTGAATTCTCAATAGACTAGAGGAACGAGTTACAAAAGCGAACGGCGTTCGGAAAAAAAAAACTCTTGTTTTTGATATTTAACATACGAAATTGTGGATAGAATACATTTGCCGACTGATTACATTTGACTTGCTTGAAATTAAAAGAGAAACGGTTTTCGGCGATAAAAATATGCAGACGTTGCAGTCTGTTAATTAATTTCGATTTAAAAGACGAGGAATTTTAATGAAATTAAGTTGAAATAACGGAACCGATGCGTTTATATTGAAATGAATTCGCAATTTTAAAGCCTCGTGAATTCTGTAATGAAGATTTTAAAAACAAGGCAATAATTTTGCCTTGCCTTCGTGGATTTAACGGAACTTTGGGGGAATTTTGTACGTAATATTGTATACACCTTTTAAGAATTATGAATTCAATTCTATTTTAGAAAATCAATTGGATATTATAAGTATTTTGTAAAGTAAGGAATAAGTAAAACTTCACAATATTTCATTAAAAACGAATAAAATATGATTGATTTAATTAATAATTTTCGAATCTAATTAATATTCTCTTTTTTGACATTTTAGAAATATGTCAAAATAATTAAATATTTCAAAGCTTCAAAAAAAATCAGGAAATACATGAAAATGCTATATAAATTTAAGCTTTTATTAATTGTGTTTTTTCATTACTTTATTTTCTGAAGTTATTTTTAATCTTTAACCTTAGAAATTTTTCTTTCAAATAAGGTGTGATTCACTAAATTTTGAATATTTCCAATTTATCGGTTCAAATTGTGTATGGAAGTTTATAAAGTTTTTTTTAAATGAATCATCCAAATAATTTCTTCGATTTGTCATAAATTTGTGGAATTCCTAGAATATATTCCAAAATGTCCATGGTTTAATGACATTTTATAGAATTTCCTACAAAATCTAACTAATTCAAATATAATTAAATTGGTAAATAAGTTTCTATAGGAAGCGAACATCTTATTAATTCTTTCTTTCTTAAACCGAAAGGTATTGCCACATATAAATAGAGTTGTGAGTAAGAAAGTTGAGCAACTTCAATGTGACTCAAATCTCGTTCCAAAATCGAACATTGCGCAAATGTGATAATGGACATCTTTTCGTAGAAAGGATATTCCAGTTCCTTGTCATGGAGCTTGGAGTTGCCTAAACGAATGAAAATACCAGCAGGAATTCTCTTCGTGGTCTCACCTCACCTACACAGCACACCTTCATCTCAAGACCACTCGCTTTCCGCACGCATGCGTGTCCAACTCCTGCGGAACACCAGAGACTTAAGCCAACATGAACTGTCAGTCAGTTCTTGGCCGTACCTGAAGACGTGCTACCAGCAGGATTTCCACGCAAAAATCACGACCATGGACCTCTCCTCGTACAGTAAATACTAAAAAGAAAGGAATCGCAACCAACATGCGACACAAAATCGCGTAAAATTTCCATCTGGACTGGTTAATTCAAAAACAACGCAAAACTTTTCAAGTGACTTCGAGTAGTTTTAGAAAGTGCTTTAGTTTTAATTTGTTGGATTTTCTTTAGTTTGGTTTTTCTTTTACGATCCGATTTAAAGGTGAGAGACTTTAGAATTATTAAACTTAATGGCTAAGTTTGGAAACAATCGAGATTTTTGTCTTTTCACATCCTGGATGTTTCAAAAGCAGCTGGATCTTCTTTTAAAGGTCGCGGATTGTGAAACTCGATGATGAGCCGAGCGATTCGAATAAGGATATGCGAATATATGCGTGTGTGCGAAAGAGAGAGAGAGACGATCAACTATGAATGAGAAAGTTTCGCTTAACTAAGTTTTTAATACAGTTTTCGCATCGGAAATTCAGAAAGATTGGAGAGAAAAAAAACTTGGCGACATTTTGATCTGAAGGCTGAACAGTCTTGATCGAGCGCTCAAATTCACCTCCTTCTTCTGCTACAAATGTGAAAGGTGAACACCTCACCGAGGCAAATCGAATGCTAGAAACGTTTTGCATAATACTTTGATTCAAATAGCATTCTCGAATAGCGTAATATTCTTTCAATATTATTGATAATTAAATTGTATTATTCATTTTCCTCTACGAAAACGCTCGATCCTGGAGAATCATAATGCCTTTTGCTATGTAGTTTTGCAATAAACATTAAAATTCTTTGCAAGCTGTGCGTCACGAAGACTAGAACATGGATTGAGCGATTACGCAACGAGAGATGCTCGAAATCCGCACTTTTAACGGCTCTTGTTTGACAACTAATTATCGCCACTACTTGCATCCGGTTATTTGCATTCGAGCATGTTTGGTGTAATCTCAATGCTACGTAAATAGGTTCCTGTTTCGTTTAACTGCCGGTTAATTTCACTACGATTTTGATGATTGAATATATTAAAAAAAACACGTCAAAATTAGAGAATTAGTCAAGTTTTTTTGGTATTTACGAATACAGCTATCGCTAATGACGAAGAAGTGAAAGTATTATACATTTTGAATATATTTTAGTTTATGGATTTTCTGGTTTTAATTCTGCTAAATATTTCGATATAAATAAAAGAATAATCAAATGATTTGAATTTGATGCATTATTTATTAATTCATTGAAAAGTATAAAGGAATTTTGTTGGTTATTTATAGTTTTGTTATAGTTTTTTATTGTAACAATAACTACAAGAAAATTATCAACTGAATGTAATGGAAATACAAAGAAATTAAAAGTACAATATAATGCTATTGTTGCAAAGGGCTATACACCATAAGCCTTTCTGCCCTTATATTCTTATTATAATTTAAAAACTAAATGTAATTGATATTAGTGAATCACAAAACGAAAGTTTCTGTCTTAAATTTGAAATTGATTAAGTTAAATTGACTGAAAAAAACATATGTTATTTGATACAATTAAGATAAAAAAAATACTTATTTCATAGTTAATTAGAAAAATAATTGAATTATTCTAAGCAATAACGATTCAATGCAGATATAAAAATGCACTACATATTTGACATTTTGCAAATGAAAGTAGCAATGACACTTAAATATTTCAACCTTTTCAATCGTCAAGGCTGCAATAACATTTTGTGCAAATAATAAGCTTATTATAAATGTGTAATCATTAAAATAAAAAGAGTTATTGCTTGAGTTAATTGCATTGCATTTGAACTTTCGGTCAATTCATTGATAATTGATGAATGCAATTTACTATTTCCTTTATCCTGTATAGAATCAATTAATTATTGAAATAATCAATCAAGTTTATGTATATCTTTAATACAAAATTAATTATTGCTTTACCATTAATAAATTATCAAGTTCAGTAATTAATTATCAAGTTCATTTCTGTTTGTGAATAAAAAGAATTGTATATTCGGATAACGAACATCTATTGTCGTTTCTTTTGAGAAAGGACTAAATATTATTTTCCTATTTTGACGTACGTTTCTTCAATAATGTCCTTTGTTACGTAAATTGCAGTATGAATGACTTAGTGTAGTAAAAGAAGTTTAAGCAAAATACATAAGTAAGTTTTAAGTTTATGTAAAAGTTTTAAAAGTACTAAATTATATTATAAATCATTGGTGAAAATGAATGTATAAAATTAAGGTAAAATCCTATTGAAATTATTTATTCCTAAATGTGTGATTGTTTAACTTAAATACAGACCTTGGATACAAATTATCTAATGAATGAATCATTTCAAAATTTCATATTGTGAAATGAAATGATTGTGTTAGGAAAAATTCCAATGTGATCATTAACGAAAATATAGATTGGAAATCAAAAAAATAAAATAAATACATATATGCATAAAGGCTGTACAAAGAAGTAAGTAATTTCGTTGGTGGAATTCGATTCGATTTGATTTGTAAATCAAGGTTGTCCATATTGGGTATGCGCAGGTTTATTTCTATATGATATGATCCCAGCCGATCGGATCAAGCATGTAGTTTATGTATTGGAGCCGCCTATAAAGATGCGAGTGGTGTACAAACATACATACAAACATGAATGCAAGGATGTAAGGAGGTTTGTGCAATATAAAACCGGCCCGAAGAAGCGACGAAGAAGAGGCGCAAAGAAGCGAACCGTCGAACAGAGAGGAGAGCCTAGCTGGAACGAAGAACCGGACCGAATCGACGAGGTCTTCATCGTTTCGAAACGCACCACGGATTCTGGTAGTGGGTCAATAGTACAAGCAAAAGACACGCAAAGTGTACATAATAAAAAGACAGAATAAGAAGAATACTAATAACTCAGGTGGAATAGAAACATACGTAATGAAAGAGGCGACAAATATTTGCACAAACCGCATGCGAATCGATGATGAAAGGCGGGAGATGCGGCTAAAAATAAGTTCGGGCGATTTGCATACGAGTCACTCACTCACTCATTCTGACGTAAATAAACAGACTCGGACACAGTTAGCTCTTTACGGTAATCACGATCGGTTATGATTTACCACGACACAACCAACGGTGATCCAGCAAACGTCTTCCTTAATTACAAACTCTCTCAAATCTTATTTGAAATTATTGTTACTCTCTCTCCCAATACTTTCCATTCCATCTGTACCGATTTCACCAACAGCCGTGCATCGAATCATCTTCATGTACTTAAATTACATGCATTAGATCTAAGATGCTTCTTGAGTCAACATCTTTCGACACAATTTCCAATTTGCGATTGCATATCGTTATAAGTTTACCAATTGAACTAAAATTCATCATGAAATCGTCTTCTAAAGTTTCTTCATATGTCAGATACAAATATACAAAACCTCGTTTAACGCTTCATCAACTAACACTGATCCTATACAACGTGGTCTTCTTTAAATTTATGACTTCGATTAACGCCGTTTTTATCTCTTGCCATCCTTAAACGAGGTATATTTAGCAACTATGTAAAATAAATTTGCGCAAATAATCAATATTTCATCGTTAAATCGATTAAATCATAATAGCGTACATCCTTTAGAAAATGTTAAAGGAACGGTAGAAATCAATTAAGAGGAAGTAAATTTTGTAACTTAAAAAACAAACTTCTGGGTTACGTAATTTATAAAACGAAAACATCAACAATTATATAATTTGTTCTTAGCTTGATAGAAGAAAAATGGAGAAAATTTAATGGAATATTATAGATGAAAGTTCATTGAATTAGTAAACATATTAATTATAACATATTATAAAACAATATATTTCATAAATCGAAATATAATTATTTGTTGAAATATGAGTAGAAATATCCATTTAACGATGATTAAGAGCAAACTAAACCAATCATCGATTCTTGTAATGTAACAAAACCGAATGCAAATAAAAATTGGTTGAGTGTGCACTAAACCAATATGTGTATATAACAAAGACCGAGTCTGAGAAGCACTCGACCGTTCTGCAAAAAACGAGAAGGAAAAACCCTTAAAAGAAATCAAAAAATACTCAAGCACTTTACCATTGTCATGGATTATAATTGAAAATAACGTTAATTGCTTTAATTAATTTATTTCATTAAGTACAACAAAATGGAAAAAAGGAAAACGCTTTTGATGATTAAAACAATCAATAAAGTTAAGCAAATTAAGCAAAAAAACATCTGTTAATTTGCTTAGTTAAGCAATGTATAATGATGACAGTACTTGAACTGGTGACTTCTTCTGATTAATGGTTTAATTATTTTATAAATAAGTAGATTGTTTATTACAATTTAATACAATCAAAGAATTGAGTACGTCTTCTGGAGATTTTACACGACCGTATATGAAAGCTACAGTGGAAAAACAAGTTTATTACCAACACCCATTACATATAAATAGCGATTCTCTCTTTGGAATCCGACTGACCGGATTATTCATGTCTAATTATTTATTTACACGGTGCATCTGTTTGTTTTCATTGATATAATTTCAAATACAGCTTATTACACACATCAATGATTGTATTCAAAGATGGAATTATAAAATTCAATTAGAAATTATACTGTATTTTCTGTAATTCAACAGTTTATTTTCATTGATGTTCATATAATTTCTACAATTTTCAAAAGAGGTTCATTAATTTGTGCAAAAACGTGAAATCTACAAGATTTTTTAGAAATTATGATTGTGTTTTCTTTAATCTAAATGTAATTTAGTTTTATGTAAATATAGAAAATAAAATTCATTTATTTTATATAAATGTTCTATATAAAACTTTTTGTAAGAATTTAGACAATGTTTTATGTTATTTACGTATTTATTTTCATATATCTGTATGCAAAAGATCAAAAAACGTGAAATCTTCAAGTTTAGTTTCAAGAAATTTGACTGTGATTTATGTAAGTTACATGATTTCGCTGATGTAACTTTAATTCAGTTTTATAATAATATAGAAGAACGTGAAATTTTGAGTTTAGAAAGAGATTAAGTAATAATTTCATTATTTATTTTCATTGATACAACTTTCTGCAATTGTCAAAGAACTTATTTAATTGGAATGGAATTTGTTTTACGATTTTTGTAATTAAAAAATCAAGAATTAAAGCTTCCTTACGTATAATTTATCTACGCACTAATTCATATATTGGGAAGAATATAAATTATAATAATATTACTGTCCTTAATACATAGAAAACTTGTATTCATTCAAGCAAATCTAATAGAGCAAACATAAACACAAATATCCTGATGATAATTGGAATTAAATATATATTTGACATAGATACAAGATGAATGAAATAGTAAATATGTTAATTATAGCATTTTGTAACAAATTTAATTAAATAGTTTTATTTCTTTCAAACTCATTGATTCAAGGCTTCTTTGTAACTTCAATTATATAGATTTATAATACTAATAATAAGATTTATTATAACATAATATAACATAAGTACTGCTTTGAAAATCATTTCAATGAGTTTCGAAAATTTCATAACGAACTAAATGTTAATTGAAAATAAATTCTAATACACAATACTCATGAATTTATTTTCTATATATATAAATGATCTTACTTTTTTCATAGATCATTTGTAATTTTAAAGACCTCGATTAATCCGGGTTTACTGTACAACAAATCTTTTTAATGACTATAAAAATCTCATTATATTTGTATAAATATAAATTTAATTACTTGATAACGATGAAATGCGAAAATAAAAGATGGATTTTGATCACAGCAAAGATTTTAATTGGCAAAGTTAATTAGTTGTCACAAAAACCGGTGGCGCTTAAGTGCGTTCGCTTCTCTTCTCTCTCTTCCCTTTTACAACACGTTCTTTGTCGGAGATGAACGAGGGTCAAGATTCTGTTGTTTTCATTTCGTGGTCCATCTTGAAAGAGAAACATCCATCCTTTTACCCAAAAAATGAATAAAACCAGAAATTAAAAGATAATAAGAGTTTTCAACACATGTTGTTGAAGAAAACATATAATGGCGTGATTTGTTCCGTAAGAAACACGATACACATTTATAATAGTTTCCGTCCTCTCTAGTAAAAAGTGAAAGGAACATTGCAGACCGAAGGAGTGTAAATAGCGAAGAAACTGCTGCAGTAACATACAAAATAATTTGTTTGAAAAATAAGTAATCCAGTTTTAAGTTATATAAACAAATCTGGTTTATTTTTCAATTGATGTAACATAATACGCACTGTTACGTTTATAGTAAAATTACATATGGTAATTGTCATACAAATAATTGAATTATTAAAAGAAATATTTAAGAAAAAAACAATTTTTGAATTCATTATTATATATAAAAAGCTGGGGATGCAATACAATATATAATTTAACTTCTCTAAGTGAATTCAATATAAAGTTGATTAATCGAAAGTTCGATTTGTGTCGTGATTTTTGAAAAATAAAAAACAGAATCGCCTACGCAAAGTGTGATGTTTCAAGAAATATCTCGAAGAAGACGCAACGCTCCCCGATTGTTCTATAACAATACATCGCTTTTGTCTTGACGAAAGAGCACTCTAAATAATAATAATAACGATGATGCATCTTCGAGAGCAGCAAAGATGCAGCCAGTTGCGTATTTTATTGTTCCATTCGACATTGAGAAACCGCTCGAACGGCGCAACGCTTCGTCCCAGATGATTAGCAAACATTTAATTAATTGTCCAACGAATATTTTCAATCGGGAAAAGCGCGAAACGTTGCGCAACACGTGTAGAAAGAAAACGAAAAGCAAAGGCTAATGTTGGCCGGAGGGCTGCTTGCGTAACGCATCATTCAATGATGTTGTTTTTTGGTCAACTTTCAAAACAATGCTTTGTATTTGCGGATGCATTTGTTTCATTGGGATGATGTTTTTGAGGTGTTAAATACAGAGAGAAAAAGAACTTCTTTGGAACAAGAAACGTTTTAATATAATCGAATCCATGATCTGTATCTCTTTAGTAGTAAGTGAAAGTGGGTCACAGTAGACACTGGCATGGCCAGCTGCCGAAGACAACTTTTAATAATCACACAAACGCGCTGCTCGAGAATATCGAAGCTCTTTTATCCGTGGATATAAATTTCACCAATACACTTCTTTTCTGCTGATTCATAACACTTTCTTTGACAAAAACAAACGAGTGGGTTCGAGGGTTACGTATAAGAATGATAAATGATGAAATTTTAAATAAGTCCTACGAATACTGATTTTGTGACTTGGCATAAGAGTGTTTTGCCTGAAGCAACAGTGCTGATGCTTCGATTAGTCCGACTTCACAATAATCCAGTTTAGACATATAATAATCAATTATTATATGTATGAAACTTGTCGTTTCGATTAGTCCGGTATCAAGTTATCTGGAACGTTGAGGGATACTTGCAAAGTAACAAATTAATAGTTAAAATCTTCTTGTTATGGAAGTATAATGTATCCTATTATACATATACAAGTTGATAAATAATAATTACGCGCTCCAACAGTTTTATATAAAGAAATACCTCGCATTCTTGTGCGATTAGTTACTATTTTTAGCTAGTTTCTCGATTAGTCCGGTTTTAAACAGCATATTACTATGCGAGGTCTTGTAATTAGTCCGGTTTAAAACAGTCCAGGATATTAACTGAACCAATTACTTATACTATGTTAAGTATTGTAATAATACATGTAACATATTAGATTGTTGTATTTTTTTTAGTTACTTATATATCGAAACAATTATACTTATTTCACATCGATTCGACGCTTAAAGCGAGCTATAAGTAACTGTAATTACGTATCAGATATATACGAATAACGGGCTTGAACTTTCTAAATAGCAATGTAATAGAAGTGAAACAATAAGTAATATCTCTTTAAGAAATTACAACTATGAAAATCCGAGTTTGTTTATTATGTATTCATTTGATTTATTTACTATTTTACACATAAAATTTCGATTTAATTAAAATTTTTCACATAAAATTTCTTATTTCGTTAATTTAACAATTTCAAAACTAAATGAAACTTTGTTAAATCTAAAAAAAAAGATGAAGATCTGGGCTAATATTATTTAATTAAATGAATCTATATTTTACAAGTAGATTAAGTAGTAAATTTGTAATAAATGTATTTCTATTTGTATTTTATTCAATTCAAATTTATTTATTAAAAAAAATCAGTGTGTTTTGAAAATTTTCTTACGGAATTTGATTTGAAATTTTATAAGTTAAAAGTGTACTTTAATTAACTGTAATAAGTTGTACTATACTTAACCGAAGTTATAAATTATTGGAATTGTAATAATAACTTAATAATTAGAGTTTCTAATTGATAAAGTTTATTAGAAACATTATATGATATCTTTGTATAAGATTTTATAGTTGTTATTAATAGCATACAATAATATGTTATGTAATTACATCTACCTTATATTAAACGCAGGACAAAAACAAGCAGACAATATGTTAAATATTACATACATTTATAGTCATTTATATACCACAACTATTTAGTTTTTTATTTTTAACTTTACAGTTTTTATAGAATAATCTAAATTACCTTACCTTTAATTGCTTCTACCTTACATTAAATACTGTGCAAGAACACGCCAACATTAAATTATATTGCAACATCATATGTAAAGTTATTAACATTTTCTACTCTGCAATTGTATAAGAATGACCTTAAACAAATATTATTGTATATAATACAGACAAATCTGATTTGCAAATTAACTATTTCAATAGCACATTTCTACTTCCTATCTATTGAATTTGATAGATTACATCATACAAACTGTATGAATTCTACATACGCAAAGAAAACCATTTTAATATTATATAATTCTGTATAATAATCGAATCAGTACATCAAAAGTATGTTAAATAAATTGAAATCTATTATATTTTGTATAAACTCGTTGATAGCTACAAGTTTATTTAAAATTAATAAATAATAATAACGTTAATTAAATGCATAAAATTACTACAAGATATTTTTATTCATTTTAAGATTTTGTTATTCATCTAAATAATTAGAAAAGATTACTAATATTCTAATGTAATTAAGTAATTTAATGACATTTTTAGTCTTTATGGACAAATATTTAAGTTGAATTAAAATATAGTATTTTGACTACTTGATTATTCCTCAAAACAACTCAAACAAGTAACCACAATATTTAACTGTCACTTGATATTGTTACTAATAATTTCATTCATTGAGCATTCCAACAAAGTTTTTCTAAAAGTATTATTTATTTCAGTTTTGTATAGGAATGTATATGATATAAATGACATTACTTAATATTGTTAGTTTAGATCTTAATAAAAGGTAATTTCATCTTTGCAGAAGTGCAGATTATCTAATAAACCTTTAGTTAATTTCAGTTAAGATTGTTTATGAACTAATGACTGTAAATACATGAAATGGTAGCAATAATTCTAAAAATTATCTTAATAATAGAAGTTAAGGTCTTCAAACAAACTTAAGTAGACTTGATCATCCTTTTTGTACATATTGATAAACCTCTCACGTTTAAAGTGAAGTGTATTTCGACCACTCGACTATTCCCAGAACAGCGACTTATTCAAACAACATTCCTTACATTTGGAGCCTAGCTAAAGACATTTATCGGTGAATGAAAAAGAGAATATATCGTATGTAAGAAAGATATTTATACTTTTCAGTTTGCGACCATTGAAAGTGTTTAGAAAGCCCGCGCGCTCCAACTGGAACGAGTAACGTAACTTTTACGTTTTATGTAAGCCCAAAAAAAGAACGAAAGAAAACAAATAATTGGAGCACTTTGCAGAGTTAATTATCGTCCGTGATTTACGACGTGGCTTTTCGTGAGCTCGAACGCCCACCCAGAGAAGCGCAATCTGCAAACAGGAATCTCCTCTCTTCCAAGAGACTTCGATGAAGGGGAAAAACAGCACCTCTTTTTTTTCTATAAGTAAGTTCAACAAACTAATAGAAAATTTCCGAGTGCCGCAAGAATAGCTCTTTATGGGCCTAAGACCATAAAATAGCACAGCCTATGGCTGTGAATACCAATGCGGAGCATTTGCATTACGAGCGTTATGACCTACCAACGCCGTCGACTCCAATCCACTTTATATTATTAAACCGATTATAAAATGTCGCACGCAAATCTCGAAAGGAATCCGTGGGCATGTCGCTGCAGCTTATGACATTTCGTTTCGCTTTTACCGTTATTCCGCATTCTTTTTTCCGACTTCTTGTAAAAACCCACACGGGCCTTTGTGCACCGGAAGTCCCGAAGACTTCCTAATAAACGCGCGAGCTGCATGCATACGATTCTCTCTCTCTCTCAAATATTTGTGGAGTCAACGTCCTGTCCTGGCTGAAGAGAACATCGGACGAGGAAGTCGCTCTGTTTGCGTTGATTCCGACCAATATTTGAGTTTGACCCAAGAAGGTTGTTCACCGTTTTCCGCGGAATTGGATATACCCAAAAAAATAAAATACGAGAAGGAGGAAACGTGAAAAGTGAACGCTATATTAGTAATCCGGGGCGCGACAAACTCTCAAGGACGAAATGTAAATCAATTCCTGCGACGGTTCATTTATCACGCTGCTCTGAAGAAAGAAACAGATATACGAGAAGAAAACGAAAATATGAACGGAGGACTTAATGATTTCGTAACCTTCCCAGGCAACATTGTGTTTCGTAATTAAAATTAATGGCGAAAGAGTTTTGATACACACTGGTTGGCAGCTGACAATTATATCTGATAACTTTGAGGCATGTTTGCTACGTTTTCTGCTACAGCTAAACGCAAGCGTCACTATTGAAACTTACGTAAATGAAAAACTGAATACACAGTTACTTTGCAAAACATTCATTTAACTAAAGTAACTAAACACTACTACTTATAACTGTCAAATTGACGTTCATCTGTCAAATATTTATTACCTAGATTTGCTTATATATCAAATATTAATGAATTAAATAATTAACATTTCATCAATTATATAATTTCACTTTTAAGTAATCATTGTAAACTATTTTATGAATTGATAATTAATTAACATAACATTATTATAAGTCAAAATAAAAGCTTCTTTTATAACTGTCAAATTGACATTACTCAATGCCTATTGACAGCTGTCATTTACACTAAGGTTATATCATGATTCATAATCATTGATAAATTCAATAAACACTTATATGTTTACTAATTTATCAATTTTATATAATCAAAAAATGTTGTAACTGTCAAATTGATGTTTCATTTGATCTAATTATTTAAATAAATTTCTAAACTTGGAAATGCTCAGGTTATTACCAATTCTTAATAAATTCAATAAAAAACGTATTTAACTATCAATATTAATAATTATTATTATTGCAACAAGAAGTACAAGAAAAAGATCCATATAAAACAATACAATTTCTTTTGACAGCTGTCAATTAGCTTAGCTTCGATGAGTATCTATATCGGCTTAGAAACGCTCAAGTTGTTTGCATTTTACCGTGACATTTGTTTGTGGAAGTTATTAGAAAATATTCGTGTTGTTGGAAATTTCTCTTTTTTTTTTCACCGTCTTTCTACTTCCATAACGTGACATATTTACTTTTACTTTTCTTATAGAATTAAGTTTAATACATGAATTTGTAGAAAATGTTAATTAGTAACCTATTATCCAAATTTTATTTGCATAAAAATTATAAATCCATGTCATTTGTACTACATTCCAATAAATAGGTTTCACAGATTTAAATAAAATGCAAACATTAAAATGTCAATAAAAAAATGTATACACCCACTTGATCTCATGTAATCATTAAAATCTCTTTTAAATATCAACCGGAGAACGTTGAAACAAAGAATGAACCGTTATACAAATATTATATGCACTATTCATGCAAATTTATTCTTGTATCAAACGCAATTTCTTGTTACAGTTTCCATTATTTTATTTTTTACATAATAATTACAATACATTATGCGCACTTTGCATCCATCTTTTGTATCGCATGCACGAAATAATAATAATTACAATCATAACAATATAAATTTCACTCGCGCCGAGCGGCAATTAATTTATCGCAACGTTTTCTTTTTGCTTCCTTGTTGCGAGTTTAGAAAACGTGGAAGCGGATCGCAATGCATCGTCGACTTCTTCATTCCGCGATCGTTTTCTTTCTTTCCAAATGCAATCCAAAACGGATATATCACACACACACAAAAAAGAACTGAGAATTTGGATTTTTTTGATTTTTTTTTGCGAGACGTGAAAGCGACCTCAAATCTGGTATCCAGTCCAGTAAATTTCTTCACCTAGATGTTAATTATTTATATTCACCTAAGAACTAATTGAAACTAGAATTAAGTCAATTAAATGATTAATTATTATATTACATAGGTTTCCAACTTTATTTGTTCATTGAAATTTGCAATATTTTAGACAAAAGTATTAAAGTGACTTTCACTGAATCCTTGAAACAACAATTAATACTTTTTGATGGCTGAACTTTGTTGGAATGCTTCGATTATAATCAAGCAATTCGTTACAAATCACCGTAAGAAAATGACTTTCCTTCCTTTTTGTCACCTTCAATTGTTCATATTCACCTAAGAACTAATTGAAATTAGAATTAAACTTGAATTAAATCATGTATATGTTTAATTATTTCATTTACTTTTAATGTAATTTGTTAATCATCGATTTTATTTTAAATTATAAGAGAAATTGATATAAAATTGACTGAATCCTTGAGACAATTAACACTTCTTTTTGGTGGATCAATCACTCTGTTAAATAGCTTCGATTAAAAGCGCATAAGCAAGTAATTCGATACAAATTACAGTAATAAAAAAAGGACTTTCGCTCCTTTTTGTTCACCTTCACAAGTGTCCTTTTGTTCGGAGGCGCAGCAACAATAAAGTCCGGCCGGAAAGCTCGTAAAGCATTTCACGAACAAAAGCCCGATAACCTTCTGCTATGGTTCATTGGGCGTAGTCGGCGATTGTTTCGCAAAACATAATCTTACATATCTCTCTGTTCTCTATTATGGCTGTTACCACCATTCTTCCTCTCATTCTCTCTCTCTTCCACTTGACTTCTAGATCTTGTAAAATGTGTATTTATTATATAGACTGTAACGCCGCGCCCAGATTTCAAGCGACTTCCTGATTTGGAGACACGCCACGATATAAACAACATAAATCCACACATCAAAGGATAACGTTGTAATAACACACACACACAAAAAATGTACCATTCCGAAAACGTTCCGATTGAACCGGTTTCTAATTTATAATATATTCTGTTTTAATTGCGTTTCAAGTTTATTTTTCGTCATTAAACGTTCACTTTTTAAAGGATCGGATTTTGATTGGATTCATTTGAGAGTTGCAAAATTTGTATCAAGCAACGTTCGCTTTCGTTTTGATTAAATCGCATAGTTTGCGCGAAATTCCAATGAGAGTTTTGCAAGATTGCATCAGTTTAATCGAAAGTTGATGAAGAATATGCGAAGATTCTTCAAATATCGAACATCCGTTTTTTTATTTCGTCATCGAACGCAACGTTACAGTCTCCAAAAAAAGTAAACGATTTTCAAATGAAGAAACACATAAAAATGCTATTGCTGCAAACCATAGATCTTTCTACCTAGTAATTGTTAATACTGTCAAATAACTTGTTACTTTTTAAAAATGAATCAAATTATCTCTGGTTCGTCGCTTACTTGGCGTTAAAGTCTCCAAATTTAAAAGCAATTTATCCATATAAAACTTGTTTTAGATTGAAATGTCAATTATAATTAGTAGTAATAGTTAATTATTTCTATTATTATTTAGAAGTTTTAATGGAAAGCTTGAAATACGTTTATATAAATCAATTCAATGTACGTTTGTTGCCTATCGTAGCGTTGAAGTCTCCGATATTAAAGTGCTTTCTATATGTGTAAATCTTCTTAAGTTCATTTATAAACAAATAATTGCTATATCTATTTTAATTTACGCCTTTCAGATTGTATTTAACAATGTAAATATTCTTGAAAAAATAAGTTTTCATTTGTTTTGTCGCTTTATGCAGCATCGAAGTCTCCACTATTTATATTCAAATCAATCAATTAAAAGATACATTCAAATAAATTAATATTGTTAAATCTAATTAAATGTTTAACTCCAAGTTTTGCATTAATTTATTTGTATTACAGTGGTACCTCGTCATACGAGTTTAATTCATTCCGTAATCTTGCTCGTATCTCAAAGCAATTAGTCTGAGGAGGGAGAAACTGTTGGTGTAGTGTGCGATTCCTCGTATCTCAAATCTTGCTCTAGTCTCAAAACAAAATATCGCTCGCTCGGCAGCTCGTATCTCAAAACACTCGTATATTAAGGCACTCGTATATCGAGGTACCACTGTATTTGTAATCTGTCACATTTCGACAATAAACAAACATGTTGAAGATGAAAGTGAAGATTTAATTAAAAAATGCATATATTTCTTCGTCGTCTGACACAGCATTGAAGTCTCTAACATTAAAATGAGTAATAAATCTTAATGCCTACTGTGCAATAATAATAAATTAAAGTTTCTTAAATATGTTTATGATTACATTCTACATATGTATGGTAAATGAGTAAAATAACAATAATTCCGCAATTTTGCTCATAACAAAAATCAAGCAACTAAAAGATACATTCAAATAAGTTATTGTGTTTTGTAAATCATTTTTCTTATTAACATATAAATCATACGTGGGCTTGCCTCAAGGTTTCCGTTCTAACGCAGCATTAAAGTCACCAAAAAAGATAATTTTCCTTTATAAATAATTGCAAAAAAAAAAATATTATTCATACATTTTACATGTTATAACGTTTATTATTCTATGGTGATTCAAATTTAACTGTACTCTCAATCTTTCAGTAAATCATGTAAATTTATGAAACCCAACAATTACTTATACTTTTTTCTTTTAATGATACATGCCGTTGACATTTCAAATTATACAGTAACATTTCTAAGAAAGACCTCGGTCTATAGACATTTAGCATACACTAATTACGTTTGATATTAATTAATTTTATTTCTAATGGAAATTATTAAAGTTGTATGAAAATCAAGCTGGTTTTATGATGGGTGATTATAATTAGAAGAAAATTTGGTTGTTAGACTTTTCTTTAAATCTTTTAACAAAAACATATATATACAATGTATTTCTATAGAACAAGGATTTTATAAACAATTATGACTAACAAATTTGTAATTACATCTCATGTTTACGGTAAATACTTTATAAAATTGTTGAACATTGAATGCATAATAATACGTTTTAATGGCATACGCAAATCTGAGCTCCATAAACGCACAAAGCGCAGTAACAATAAAATCTCTATCCCATTTATTTGTATTCCTGCATTTGCGAGGCTAGTGTCTTGATCCAGCATTGAAATCTCGCAATGCTAAGCAGCGAAATAAAATTCCCACGCTCTGCTTGGCATAGATTTATGGTAATCCCATGTGAATCCTCGTACATTTCGCGATGGTCGCATGGTATAAATATATATATATTTAAGAAAAAAGGTCTAAAGTCGGTATAGACAAACTGAAAAAGAATAGAGAAACAAGTTACCTATAAATCCGAGATTAAAACAAAACGAAGTGAGGTAAATAAAAGAGAGACGAACACGAATCCAGACACATGCAAATATTCTTAGGGCGTGCATAAACAGAGATTTACGAGTCGCGGAGACCTCGCTAAATCACTGAACCACGAACGGAATTGCAAATAGGCTATTGAATTCTTCTTAATCGTTATTTCCTTTGCAGAAGGGGTGGAAGAAGGAGTTGAGGGAGGATGGCGGCCGCGGGGATAAGGAATGACAGTGACGACAACTTCTCGGATGACGAGAGCGTTCCCTTGACCCATGATATTTACGGTGGAAGGTGAGTGGAAACCATTCGAGTTTTATTGCATTGTTTGGGGTGGAAGTAGAAGATACAATAAACCAAAAAAAGCGGATGCGCGAGGTCTCCTGTTCATCCGTTCAAATGGATGCTGACCACTTGTCCCCAATCTTTGGGTCTACAAGCTCACACTTTGCATCTTTTACGAGGGTTTTATGGCATTATAAACGTCAATTAAATACAATCTACAATGGTTCAGTTTCTTTTTTCTCCTGAAAATAATAGCTGTATGGAATTATAAAGACCCACCTCAATAACAGACGTTAGAGTCGTTTTGTTTTTCGGTACGTCGTAAACATTTCACAATTAATTAATTTTTGTCACCATGCAAAATTTAAATTTGCATTAATACCATATTATTTACATGGGATTCTACTACTTCCTTTTTATTATCCCATAAATTCAATAACAGTTTATAATCCATAGTTTTTCAACTTAAATTGCAACATAAAATTAAAAACAAAGACATTAAAGTTAATACGTTAAACATCAGTAATTTACAACTAATTAATTGTTATCTTCATGTTGAAAGAAATAGTTAATAAATTGTTGTTCTTTATCTCATTGATAATTACAATCATATAAATTTAATAACTAATTTTGTTTATTTCAAATTTTTCATAATTTATTCTAATATAATTGAAATTAATCGTGTTTTTTCGAAAGAATTTAAGTTGTGAAAGTTTCTTTCTTAAATTAGCAAATTAACTCGCTGAATTTGATCAAAATGTTACTAAAAAACGGACATAGGAATACGTTTTTATATAATTATTAAAAAATAACATCTGTACAAAATTAGTTTATTTATTTCACTTATTGTGGATTAAAGAAGACTTAATGATGTTTCTGTCTAAAATTTGATTTAATTTACTTCATTTTTCTTTAAGTTTTAGTGAATAATTTCATTACTATTACAAATTTTTAGAAGTTTCATTTACATAAGATTTGTTTAGTTTTTCATACTTTGTATACTTTATTGTTGTTAGTTAAAGTATTAAAAGAAACAAATATGTAATTGAAGACGTTTAAATCATCATTTAATAATTTCTAATGAATAAATACGAAGCAAAACAATGCCCAAGAAAATGATTAATTAATTAACCAATTATTTCGCTTTTCATTATCCGTTGGATGATTAGTGTTTAAATGGTTTTCACATTTTTGTTCGTCTTTTCCTTACACGTTTAATAGAGGCGCTGGGAGGCGAATTCGGCCTCACCGCAAGGCTCACCATTAATTGTAAATTTTTATAATTATCATTTACCTCAAGGTTCAGCCTGAAAACCGTCGTCGTCCGTACTTAATTCAAACAAACAAAAAAATCGAACGTACAACAAAAATTGAATAAGCGTTTTCGTTCCCATCGAAGCCACCGAACGAAAACCTTAAGCGCATATTAATGAGGCGTGTGTGCATTCATCAATTTCCCATTCAAAAACGAGACGACGACAACGAAAAAACACGACACATGCAAAGCGGAATAGAGAAGCCACGACGAAAGTGCAGGAATGCACATCGAAACCAATTTCAATTGTCGGTTTTTTTCTGTTATTGTTGTTGTTTTCGTCTTCTGGTGAAACGTGAAATCGGTTTCGATTCTCTTCGATTTCAGCGAAGGCCGCATTCAAGGAAATCGTAGTTCGGTTATTTTGGAAACGTATATCATATTTAAATTTTCAATTTTTTGTTAAATAAATCCATGTAAACAGAAAGAAACCAATAATTTCATTATATAATTTACATTATGTAATTATTATTAACGTAATATATTGATCTTTGTGATTTAACAATGGATTAACAAAACACAATTGCAGGAAATTTACCGTTAGCAAATTTCCCTTAGTTACGTAATAATAATTAACAATGCAGGTGTTAATCACTTCTTGCAGTTTGATGATCTGATGATTTGAAACGTTTTGATTGTCGGGTTATTCGAATATTGTTGAAATACGTGTCTTTCTTACGATAACTTCCTCAGCTATTTTCTTTGTTAATTCACATTTCAGTCATGTATTTTGAAGAACGACTATAATCATACTTTTGACCACATAACTTTATTTTAAAATTGTTCAGTTTTCAAGATGTTTTAATAGAAATTTATTTTGAGAGATCAATCCATAAACAATACGTAAATTATTGCTTAGCTTTCGTGTTTTGCATTATGAAGTAATCAAATAAGAAACATAGAAATAAAAAATAGAATGTTTAAATTATTAACTTAAAAGTCCACAAATATTCACTATTTGAAACCGGACTAATCGAGAAATTTAAAAAAAAACAAAAATATTTGGCACAAAACGATTTTTGACTGCCAAAACAACACAATTGTGTAAAAAAATATGTGTAGTACTTTTTTAGAAATGATTTTCCTTTACTCTATGAAAAGCCGGACTATGTGAGGTGTTGCTATACAACATATTGCAATAATCTAATTCTTAAAGTAGACTTCACATGTTGCACTGATGTAAAGAATATAGAAAACAGATTAAATTTTATGAATATAAAAGTCTCATAAAAATAAACATTGTTGAAGAATTGCCGCTCCTAGTTTCTCTAAGGTCATTAAGATCCTGTAATTGCTTCTACTATATAAAGTTGATAAGTAACAATTACTCATTTATTCCATTAATTATTAAATAGTTAAATTAAGTTTCACAAATTCATTATATTTCGAGGCTCAATTTCATAAAAAATAGTACACTTTTTTTCATTTCACAGAAACAAAATTTGGAAATCATAACTAGTAACGAAACTTTCTAAGTTGCCATGGAAACAAAAGTGTCATGTTATATTATGAAAAAAATAACAATTATATATAATTCAGATAAAACATGATTACGTAAAGTGTATTATAATTGAGATAAAAATGTGATTACGTAATGAAATTTTGGTTTTATCTGATTGATAATTAAAAAAATAATAATTATATTAAAAGAGAAAGTTGGTTTCTATAAGAAATTCCTTTTCTTTTTAGATATATCATCTATGAATAATCTGACACGAACAATGATGATCAATAGAAATCGAAAGTTCTTTACTATTATTAAAGGAAGAAAACCACAAATTACGTCACATTCGTTTCATTGAATGAGTGAAATGAATATTTGTTATGAATTGTATTAAACAAAATTACAAATATTAATACAGAATTTTGATTTTTTTAAATTAGGAATTCAAAAACATAATTGTTTCGTTTGTAATTATTCTAATTGGTTACATTTGTTCTTTCTAACCTAACTTTTTATAATTGACATTTTTGAATCTAACCTAAAACATAATGTATTTCCGCGTTTATTGCTTTTTTAGCTTCAAAAATTAAATAAATACTTTAAAATTAATAATGATCAATCTAAACTTCTTTATCAAGTACATTTAATGAATTAACTAAACTCAAATTGGTTTTTTTAATGACATTCATTCGGAATTGAGAGTCGACAACCTTTTGGAGTAAAAAGTCAGCTTCATACAGTAAACTTAAATTTTTACATACTGACTAATAAATAACAAAAGATAAATAATGATGTACCAAGATAAATTTAGTCCAAAATCAAATGATGTAAACTCGGTTTGATTGAGTGACTAATCCGAGAATTTCGTTTTATTGTGATTGTATTGTGAAAACCCCCGAAATAAATAATTGCCTTGCACCAGTACAAAATTGTGGGAAACAACACATCTTCAGGATGATTAATGTCGTACAAGAAAAAAGGGGTATTTCCAACAGGCGTTTAGTGACTAATGACTAATGCAATTACAATTTTGGAGAAGCCATTAATTTTACCTGAATCGCGGATTTTGCACCAGATTTTTTTAACGGTTAAAAGTGAAATTCCGTAATGCTGCGGTTTCGGGTTCACTCCAAGGCGGTGGCGTGGACAAGGCCGTTCCTCGGATCTGGTTTAATAATAGTAAGTGAACGGTCAACTTTCTAGTGCCTAGATCATTATCCATTTAGCTAGAATCGCATTACGGGCTCAGGAACTAAATGCGGCTTTTATAAGCACCGAGTCAAAAGGAGAACAAGAGAACCACGCATTGTTCTTTGGTTCAACTTAATCCACTCAGCATCCGTGTATTAGGAACGTGAAGACAGAGAGAGAGAAGGAGACTGTATACATAAAAAGTGTATGAAAAATGGACGGCAAAGCAGCAAGGAACAGGAGAGAAGTGTACATAGCCGATGCCAAGGCTTTTAATAAATTCTTTCATATGATATATACATTATATGTAACGACTTATAAATAGCCTCACCATCAATTTGCCGAAGAACAAAAAGGAGAAACGCAGAAGACGGAGGTGAAATCGTCTTCTTTTTGTGCTCTCCTCGGGAGTCTGCTTAAATGCAATAAAACAGGATTAAAATGCCATGTAGGCGATAGCGATCCGACCTCCTCTCATAGTTCCCAACACACGTTGATAGCCTTGGCTTAAGCACTTAACGCCCTTGACTACACGACTTCACCCCCCTAAAGGAACAAGCAACAAAAAGAGGAAAAGGATGAATTGGAAAAGGATGTTTATAAATATACACTTGTAATCTCAGACGCGGAGCTCCGTCCTCCTGCCCCATCCACCGTACACATCCCACCAATCAAGACTTGCATTGTTGAGGCACAACCAATTGATAATTTATTAAATTTATAAATCATTCATATGAATCACCTTTCACATTCAAATTCCAGTTGATGAACCATTGTTACCGTTTCTTTCTTTATATTCTTGCACCAAATCAATTTCAACATTTGGCAACTATAGAAATACATAATCTAAACATAATTAAAACTACTTTTTATTCTATCTACAAGATTTGGTAACATAATAAGTGAAAGTATTATTGAAATAAACTTAGGTTAGATTATAAAATGTCAATATTTTTACAACCTAACCAAACTTTGTCTAATTGACGTCTACTCTAAACCTAACCTAAAAATTATATACACATAATAATAAATGTTTATTTTTTCAATTAATTAATATTTTAATTCACCATTTTTTCATTGAATATCAGTCCTAATTTGGATTATAGACCTAATTTAGATTGTACCCAATTATACACGTGTATTATATTTTCAATGAGTAACTGTCAATGACAATGACAGATGTCAATCATCAATATATAAACAATTACAAATATTATAGGTTACACAGAAAGAAAAGTTGAGAAACCCTGGTATAACCATATACATATTCTTTTTTAAATTTTAAATTAAAAACTTTTTTTTGGAAATTGTTATATAATTTGATTGACCAGACGACTATTATTAGTTATAATCTTATTTATCGGTCGAAAAGGTTGATTGCTAAGTAGAGCGTTGAGAGACCCGGAGAGATTTACATACTAATTACGTGATAATCAGAAGCATCCAACCAATTTTAATATAAAAAATTATAGCTTTACTGTGGTGAGTTTCCAAATTAAAATGCATTTGTAGCATTAAATTTTCTTATTTAATAATTTAAACTAGCATGCATTTATTCATAATGACATTACGTTTATTACTTTTTTTTCTATAAAGTTCACGAGAAATAAATTAACGGCTAATTATAATTATATTCAAATCGTAAATAATTTTACAATGTAGATCTTTTTGTAATTGGAAATTGCAACACAGATAATGGAAGAAACCTTAACATTTTTGTATTAATTATACATCTATTGAATTGCATGAGTTGTAATAGCTGTATTAAACTGTAAATATGTAATTATCTCAAGTAATTGGTTTAAATGAGATTGTACACGTAATTTACAACGAAGCATATTGAAGAATGTCGCTTCTCTCGTGAAACGGTGAAGACAAACCTATTTCATTGGATGAAAGTTTATGTTTATGAATCAATCCACAACCTTGATTTAATAAGTTTGTAAATATTATTTATTTCATATAGTTTTCAAAACATTTACTGAAATTTACTGAAATTTTTATTGAAATAATAATTTTTATTGGAAGCATAATTCGATGCTTCCAATAAAAATTATCATTAAATATCAAATTTATAGTCAATACTGAAGCTAAATTATTGTTCTTCAATTAATTATTTTTTCTTATTAACAAAAATGATAATTAAAATGAAAATAAATTAATTTCTTGTACTAATATATTAGTGCAACTTAGCGCAGCAAAGCAACTTTTTACACTTATAAGTGTAAAAAGTTGCTTGGTTTTCATCTTGATAATTGCAGAAGTATTCAAATTACTTGGTTATTACTCATATAAGAACAATTTTGTACCATTTACTATCCAATAAAAAAAAACTATGTATTGTTGAACAATTAAAGCTTATGTTGTAGACCTTGGTTTGAGATTGCTGAAGGAATGCAACTTTCTTCAATCTAATATTCAAATGCTTAGGTTACTAGTTTATATAACTTATACATTAGTTATTGAAAAGAATGAAAAACTTTCAAAATTGAACATATTTGATCCTTTCTTGTATATGTAAATATTGAAATATTGAATTATTTTTGAAAAAGTATAATTCAATAAAACACCTATCTACCATTCCGTAATTATGTAATTAAATAAAGTAACTACTTTTGATCAATGGAAGCGTGTTTTGTTGTAAACAAATTTCAACTTCCGACAGTCTAACGTTAAAATTCCATATAAAACAGAAACAATAGTTGTTTTGAAAAAATAATAATGTTTTTTTGCTTGTTTTGGGGTCAACTGAGTACGCGCTTTCCCATTCGGCCCCGTGGGAATTGGATTAAAGAAAGCCGCGCGCCGCACAAAGTTTCGGGGTCCGGTCACTCCATTAGGGTCCGAAATTTATTTCTTAATACCGAACCTTCTTCCTCCTGCCCTCTTCTTTATTTCTGCACATTTATTTTGCTCGTGCACTTCTCTTCTCATTCTTATTGCGTATGCAAACGACGGTCCAAATAAATACGGTGGGCACGAGTCTCTGCGGGCGATCCTCCCTCCTCACACATCCTTTTTTTATATATTCGTGAGGTGAATGCAGTTCGAGTCCTTCCAATACTTATTGATCCTTTTTGCTTCAAATTTTATTTCATGGATTCGTTTGTAATGATCGGGTTTGTGAAATCGAACCCTGCATATGCAATTATTCTCGGTTTATCGTAATGCCAAACAGCGCACAATTGGGTACGCATTTGTCGGAATGAATGGCCTGAACTTACACGATTCTCCCATAAACTAAAACAACAACAAGAAATAGAAGAGCGAAATCAAATGTGTATTCGGATCGAATTGCAAAATCGTTTCTAAATATATAAAAAGATCAAAGTGATGCTCGTAAATCTTAATCACGATGATAATAATGAATGAATCATCGAAATTTATTGTTAAATTAAAAATGATTCGATTGTGTAATAAAGAAATCTTTATTAGATTTTAATACTTAATGGTCGATAGACACGAAAACCTATTAACCTATTTCAGTTTCTTATAAATATACTAATACTTCAATGTAGCAAACTGAAAGCTATTTGCAATTATTGTTCAAATTCTAAAGGAAATTACTACTTCTTCAAATGAAAATATGAAAACTTTTCTTAAGAAGGCAATAATTTGGAGTTATTTTTTAAAATTGTAGTTTTATGACCACTTTTATACAAAAGCATATAAGTATTATGTAACAAATATAAAGTTTTTTTGTAATTATTGTTGATAGTTGAAACTTTTCAAATTTCACTATGGAAACTTTTCATGAGGAAGCATAAGCATGTAAAACAATATTAATAGATATTTTTTCAATATTGTTGCATAATAAATCATATTTATGAAATAATCAAGAATTCAAGAGCATACAAACCTATGGTCAACAGCCCTTTGCAATAATTGATGAAATAAATATTATTATATAAAAATTATAGAATTTAGTAAATTTCCATATTTTCTTTACCTTTTACATATTTAAAAAAGGACAGTTCAATAGTTCTTCGTATGCAAATATGTCTTCAAAAATAGTAAAATTTATTCACATTTTCTGACCTTTTAAAAGCATATTTTATTTAACCAATAAACATTAACTACTTCAACCAAAATCCAGTTGTAAAAGTTTACTTTAAATTGCATCAATTTAAGTCTGAGAAGATAGACTCTCGCATTCTTTGGGTCACTTAATGGCAATTTTAAGTACTCTCCGATTTTATGTGATCAATTTGCTTGTTTCTTGAAACCAAGCGCATCCAAAGAGCAGCTATTTCCATCCATTAAATACAAACAAACCATTAAAATAACAGACGTTTATTACAGCTTGAATATTTTGATAAACCCAAACGAGAAAGTGTTTTAAGTTTGACAGTGACAAATACCAGAGTTCTGGATATGATATTAACACTATTAACACCCAACTGCGACGTTTTTCTTCGGGTCAGAAAACATTGTGATTATACCGAACCCGGATTCCGAAAGAGAAGTCAAGGGTACGAAATTATTGTTCTACCCACACGCAATTCCGACTGCAACGGACCTCGAGAAACAATTAATTCTTTCGGCGCAAAAATAATTTGTTTCCCGACACATCTTAATTGCTACATCTGACGTATTCTAATTATTTTCAGTTGATGAATTTTAATTGTTTCTCTTGGAGATAATTTATTGTGAGGGTTGAAGACGAAATTTATTCGAATAGTTGTTTTTTCGTGCATTTCATTTGCAAAATCGAGTTTAGTTTTTGTTTGTTTCAAACTCGCAACGCAATCACGTTTTCCTTGGCATTTAACTATTCAAATTAAATTATAGAAACTTTTCGGATTCTTATAAAGATGACTGTTTTATCTCTTGAATCACTTAGAGAATATTTTTTTTGGTATTTATTATTAAAATTTTAATGCAAATTGACACTTTTATTGACAATTTATTTTACATTTTTAATTTCAAAACTGAAAATAAATTGGATGCATTGTTGGAATTGTAAAGGAATGTATTTTGATGACTACTTTTATATGATTAAAGCCTTGTGACTCAATAAGTGTTGTCTTCTAATAGAGATTCTGAGTTTTTATAAGGCTATCAATTTAATTACCTGGTTATTTCGGAGACAGATGATGATCATTGCCAAAAATATACTATTGCTATGTCTATTGATTGAACAATCGTCTTTTCTAATTGTACTTTTTTGTTAATTGTAATTGTTAAAAATGTTGTTTTTGTTTCAGTACACGAACCGTACAAGACACCAAAGGATGGGATGTGTTCAGAGATCCACCTTCGAAGGTGGATTCGGGCTCTATGGCCAACCAGAAATGCCTGGATATTACCGTAAGGATATTCAAGGTAATAGCCTACCTGGTTACTTTCGTCATAGTCCTAGTATCCGGCGTGATCTCCAAAGGCACATTGCTCTTCATGACCTCCCAATTGAAGGCGGATAAATACACCACTTACTGCAACAAGGAATTAGGTAATCGATGACAAATTAGTTACGTTTACATGTTTTAACTGTATGAAATTATCAGGTCGAGAAAAGCAGTTCGTCGTGAAGCTTCCTCAAGAGGAACGAGTGGCTTGGATGTGGTGTCTGCTGTTCGCGTTCTGCGTGCCTCAATTAGGTACACTGTTCCGATCCTCGAGGATGTGCTTCTTCAAGTCATGGAAGAAACCAGCCTTCTCGCATTTCCTGATCGTCTTCATCTGCGAAACGGCTCACACGATCGGAATAGCTATGCTCGTGTTCTGCATTCTTCCTGATCTGGACGTCGTCAAAGGAGCTATGTTGACCAACTGCCTGTGCTTTATTCCCGGTGTTCTTGGACTTTTATCGAGGAACAACAAGGAATCGCAACGCTTCATCAAGGTCATCATCGATTTAGTAGCAATCGCAGCACAAGCCACCGGTTTCGTCGTCTGGCCGATCGTCGAGAGGAAGCCTCAACTCTGGTTGATCCCAATCGCAATTTTCCTCACGTCCTGCGGCTGGTGGGAAAACTACATCAGCAAACATTCCCCGATCCCATTCATCAAGCGTCTCGGTAAAGTCAAGGAGGAATTCCAGCAGTGCCGTTACTTCTCCTACATGTTCATCTCAATCTGGAAATGTCTTTGCTTCTTCTTCTCCATCCTCTTCATCAATTTAGTTCAGACCGGTGAAGTAGGGTTCTTCTTCTCCGATTTCAACAGCGGATTCAGCGATCGAAGAATCACTATTTTGGAAGTAAAACCAACGTTAGGTGGTACTTCTATGCCGGACATTTCCGACTTTATTCCAACTGGTGATGACACAACAGTGCCAGCTCTATTCAAGACTTCGATTCACGTATTATTGATCAACATTTTCGCGTCCTATTTCTGCTACATTTTCGGAAAATTCGCCTGCAAAATCATGATCCAAGGATTCTCCTACGCCTTCCCAGTGAACCTAACAATCCCAGTCTCGATTTCCTTGTTGATCGCTGCTTGCGGCTTGAGGAACGAAGACCCATGCTTTTTCAACGATAACATTCCCGGATACTTGTTCTTCGAAAGTCCTCCAGCCTACTTCTTGAACGACTTTATTTCGAATCAGCATGCCTGGGTTTGGTTATTGTGGCTATTATCACAAACATGGATTACTTTGCATATCTGGACACCGAAATGCGAGCGTTTGGCGAGGACCGAAAAATTATACGTTTCGCCAATGTACGATGGTTTGTTTATTGACCAAAGTATGGGTATGAATAGGAAGAGGGATGACGAAGCCGATGTAAAAACGGAAGAATTGGATGAAATTCAAAAGGAAAAAGGTGATGAGTATTACGAGACCATTTCTAACCACACGGACGGATCGACTCCGAAAACTGTTAAGAATTCTGATCACATCACCAGGATTTACGCTTGCGCTACTATGTGGCACGAAAACAAAGAGGAGATGATTGAGTTCTTAAAGTCCATTCTCAGGTTGGATGAAGATCAATCTGCGCGTAGAGTTGCTCAAAAATATTTGCGGGTTGTAGATCCAGATTACTACGAATTTGAAACCCACATTTTCTTCGATGACGCTTTTGAAATTTCCGATCACAACGATGACGATACGCAGGTAAATCGTTTCGTGAAACTGCTGGTTGCAACAGTCGATGAAGCTGCTAGTGATGTCCATCAAACACATATTAGGATCAGACCACCAAAGAAATTACCAACTCCTTATGGAGGTAGATTGATTTGGACTTTGCCCGGAAAAACGAAGATGATCGCTCACTTGAAAGACAAAATGAAGATTAGGCACAGGAAACGTTGGTCCCAAGTCATGTACATGTACTACCTTCTCGGTCACAGACTCATGGAATTGCCAATTTCCGTAGATAGAAAGGCAGTGATTGCTGAAAACACTTATTTGTTAACCTTGGATGGAGACATTGATTTCCAACCTTCCGCCGTGACTTTACTTATCGATTTGATGAAGAAAAACAAGAACTTGGGAGCTGCTTGCGGTCGTATCCATCCTGTCGGTTCCGGACCCATGGTTTGGTATCAACTCTTCGAATACGCTATTGGTCATTGGCTGCAAAAGGCTACCGAACATATGATCGGATGCGTACTTTGTAGTCCGGGATGTTTCTCGCTCTTCAGAGGAAAAGCTCTTATGGACGACAATGTTATGAAGAAATACACTTTAAGATCCGACGAGGCCAGGCATTACGTGCAGTACGATCAGGGAGAAGATCGTTGGTTGTGTACGTTGCTCTTGCAAAGAGGATATCGTGTAGAGTATTCGGCTGCTTCTGATGCTTACACCCACGCTCCTGAAGGTTTCAACGAGTTCTACAATCAACGACGTCGTTGGGTACCATCGACCATCGCCAACATCATGGATCTTCTCGTGGATTACAAGAAAACTATCAAAGTCAACGACAATATTTCCTTGCCATACATCAGTTACCAAGTAAAATTACCAATAAAATATATCTACAACAAATAGTAACGAAATAATTTCAGATTCTGTTGATGGGAGGTACTATTTTGGGCCCCGGAACTATATTCCTTATGTTGGTGGGTGCTTTTGTAGCCGCTTTCCAAATCGACAACTGGACCAGTTTCTACTACAACATCATTCCAATCTTCTTTTTCATGTTGGTCTGCTTTGTGTGCAAATCTAACATTCAAGTAATTCAACGAGCACAAACGCAACCCTTCCTTATATTTAATTATGCTTATTATTTCGTTCACAGTTGCTTTGCGCTCAGATCCTATCAACTGGTTACGCCCTGATTATGATGGCTGTGATCGTGGGTACCGCTCTGCAATTACGTGAGGATGGAATCGGTTCACCATCAGCTATTTTCTTGATAGCTATGACGAGTTCGTTCTTCATAGCAGCGTGTCTACATCCGCAAGAGTTCTGGTGCATCGTACCCGGAATAATTTACCTCCTCTCCATCCCATCTATGTACTTGCTCTTGATTTTGTACTCGATCATCAATTTGAACGTTGTATCCTGGGGTACCCGAGAAGTAGCTGTCAAAAAGACGAAGAAGGAAATGGAACAAGATAAGAAGGATTCAGAAGAGGCTAAAAAGAAGGCCAAGCAGAAGTCGCTGTTGGGATTCTTGCAGGGTGGAGGCACCAGTGATGATGATGAAGGAAGCATCGAACTTTCTGTAGCTGGATTATTCAAATTCATGTTGTGCACTCATCAGAAGAGCGGAGATGAACAGGCTCAACTGATTCACATCGCCGATAGTTTAGATGTTTTGAGTAAACGATTGGATCATATCGAAAAGTAGATTATTGAGTAATTTTTGAAGCATTTATTAATTATTTTTCATGATTATTTTAGGGTCGTGGATCCTCACGGTCATGCAACTAGGAAACGTAGCATGTCTGTTTCATCAAGAGGAGATCACCATTTAGGTACATTGCCTGAAGAAGAAGCTGAAGATTCTGAGGAAAGCGATTCGGAAACCATGTCAACTGTACCACAGAACAAACGCGATGACCTCATCAATCCGTATTGGATCGAAGACCCGGAATTATGTAAGGGTGAAGTAGAGTTCCTCAGCTCCGCCGAGATCCAATTCTGGAAGGACTTGCTTGATAAGTATTTATACCCCATCGACGAAAACAAAGATGAAAAGGTAATTTTTTGAGACCAACAAATCAACGACTAGTGCTGAGTTTTTCTGTTTTCTTTGAGCTATTTAACTAAGTAATTTTGTGAGTGGAATGCTTTAAAATGAATTTTATAGGCCCGTATTGCTTCCGATCTAAAGGACTTAAGAGATCAGTCAGTTTTTGCCTTCTTTATGGTGAACGCTATATTTGTTTTGATCGTGTTCTTGCTCACCCTGAAGAAGGACTACCTCCATATTAAGTGGCCGTTCGGCGTGAAGACCAACATTACTTACGACGATAGCTCTCAAGAGGTAAATGTTTGACCGGGCTTCGCGTGATTCGAAACAACATTTACAAGAAATTGTTATCCTCATGTATTTCGCAGAGTTTGTTTTGGGAATCGCGTGGCCCGCTAGATTATAAGGCTAATCTTGTTACTTTTTACAGGCCAGGATTGCTAGGGAGCTCATTGAGCTTCGCAATAAGTCGGTATTTGCGTTCTTCATGTTCAATGCTCTCTTTGTTTTGGTCGTGTTTCTGCTGCAACTTAATAAGGATCAAATCCATGTTAAGTGGCCGCTCGGGATACGAACCAACATTACTTACATTGAGGAAACCTCCGAGGTATTTACAGGTTTTAAAGGCTGTGCTACAATCTGTGGATTTTGGAAAAAAAAACATGACTAATCGGATCTTTGGTTCTCTTCCTATTTATACATTTTTATGTGTGTTTTATTTATTATTTCTTTTATTTTTCGTCGTGTGATTCTTCAAATGCGATTGAAACGCACGCAAAATTGTGATTAATTAATTTCTTCTTTAATTGACTTGAATTTATTTTTTTCGTTTGATCCAAAATGAACATCACCATCTTTTTTTGGTTCAGGTAACACTGAAA
Organism: Nicrophorus orbicollis; assembly: GCA_018845635.1. Lineage (NCBI taxonomy): Eukaryota > Metazoa > Arthropoda > Insecta > Coleoptera > Silphidae > Nicrophorus > Nicrophorus orbicollis. The sequence goes on along the minus strand of JAFMTC010000064.1, from coordinate 205,078 downwards.
CAACTTGGGCACACTATACATATTATAAAGCATCTCATTTACTAACATTTACATCCAAAAGAAATATAAAACCGATTTTTTTGTTGTAACACAAAACTTGATTTCTTTCCAAATATCAAAAAGAGAAAAAAATAGATCATCCACCAAATCAATCCATGAATCATCTCATGTAATCCATTACAAAAAAAATCGAGCAATCATCTCATGAATTCATTCGTAAAAAATCTTCTTTCGAACAAAATTGTGTTTCTTCCAGCAAATCTAATTGGCTACCAAAATTCTTTGACAAAAAAAAAAAACGTTGCGCAAGCTGAGACTCCATCTGCAAATCTGTTTTGTGTTTATTTTATATATGTATTTATGTACAGTGATAACATTTCTTATTTATTCTAATTTTATATGTGTTGGGTATATAAATAATGCCTACTATATATTTTAACAATGGTACGAAACGGGGAAAGAATCTTGGAAAACGCTATAACATGTTTCAAATGTTACAGGTGCACATTTCGAAAGAATACCTTCAACTGGAACCGATCGGTCTGGTGTTCGTGTTCTTCTTTGCCCTCATTTTGGTCATCCAGTTTACGGCTATGTTGTTCCATCGTTTCGGAACGTTAGCTCACATCCTGGCCGCAACCGATTTGAACTTGTTCTCTTGTTCAAAGAAGGTAAACAAGTCAAGAATTCAATTATTTGGCAATTGTATTAAATTTTTAAATTAAAATTGCAGAAGGAAGATCTATCTCCTAATGCTCTACTAGATCGACAAGCGGTGGAAATAGTCAAACAGCTGCAGAGGCTACAAGGTATCGATGATGGTGATTACGAGAACGATTCCGGCTCAGGCCCTGACAGGATAGGAAGGAGGAAAACTATTCATAACTTGGAACGAGCTGCGCAGAGGAAGAGGCAAATCGGAACTCTTGATGTGGCTTTCAAGAAGAGATTCGCCAAATTGAACGCCAATGTTCAAGGAGGTAACTATATCAATAATCCAAAATTACGACGATAATTAATCGCATAATTTATCAACAGGTACTCCGATCTTGAGCAGAAGAATGACCATGGGTAAGGAAACCATGAAGGCTTTAGAAGTGCGAGTCAACTCGGTGATGGCCGAAAGAAGGAAGTCGAACATGCAAACATTAGGAGCCAAGAACGACTTCCACGCGAACAACAACGGCAATGTTATGAGGAACCACAGGAACAGCACTGCCAGTATTCCTGTGAAAGAAGTTTTCGAAAACGGCCAAGTGAACAAGGCTTTCGAAGAGGATACCTACGGAAGCAGAACGTCTTTGCCGATGCACACCAGGAACACCGTCAACTGGAAGGGCAGTCTGAACCGGATGTAATTTATACGTTAGCTAAATTGACACAACTAAATAATACTCAAAAACGGAAAGAATACTGCCTCGTTTTTCATTATATATTTTTATACGTACCATATTACTCTTTTTTTTTGTATGCATATATAATTATTATTTTCTTCTTTCTTCTCTATCTCTTGATAAAATAGGCAATAAGAAAGACTTAACTAATTTTAAGCTCAATTTTTGTATACTCGATTGCCATCCAACTCAACGGATGGCGGCCCCCCCTTTGATTAAGGATACGTAAAAGTAAATTTATTTATAGAGAAATGTAAATTTAATGTGATACCATTTAAGTAATGTATATATTTTTACATATATGCAGTGGAAATAAAAAAATCGAAGCAATGAAAGAAAAAACAAAGGAAGTTTTAATTTATTTCGAACCTCGTTCAAAACAATTATGTACATACTGTGTATTGTAAAAATACAAGTTGTATTGTTGAACAAGCAGCTTAAAAAGTTGCATTAATGCAACAGTAATCAACAAACTTAAAGTTTCGCTTTTGACAATCTCTTTGATTGTTCTATCGTCTCAGATTTAATAACGTTTCCTTTAAAATCCACGTCGTCGATAGTAATTATAATATTCGATTCGACCTCTTTGCTTGAATCATTTTCTTTATCAAACTTTACAGTTTTCTTCTTCTTCGAAATAGTTAAAACGTATTTCGGTGTATCGTCTTCGTTGTCATCGACTTTTTCTAAATCATATTTGATATTGTCGTTAATCAATGGTTGTTTCTTAGCCATCATATCTTGCGTGGCTTCTAAACTCTCATAACGCACGGTTTGCAACCGAAATTTCCCATCAGCTTCTTCCCGGTACTTGAATCTAGAATGTCCGGCAGGCCAAGTATAATCGTGCATTTTGGTGAGGTGTTTCGTTAAGATTCCTCCTCTGCAGAAGGTCTTCTGGCACAAATGGCACTCGTATTGTGACAAATCACCCTAAAAAGAATGTATAAAAATAAATAATTTGACACAAAATTGTTAGTATTTACAGTTCCGTGTTTCTGTATGTAATGCTTCTCTAATCCATAGAAAGAACGACAACTGAAGTCGCATTCATCACAAGCCATTAAGCGGTCCGGACAATGGGTAGTCAAATGATCCTCGAGGTTCATTTTCGTTACAGTGCTGAAAAAAATATACATTGATAATATATCAATAAAACAATCTTCATTTAAACTTACGCAAAGGCACATAAATGGCATTTAAAGGGACGTTCATTCACGTGCCTAAATCGTATATGTATGGCCAACATTGATGGCTTTGAACATGTCATATCGCACATGCTGCATTTGTAGTTATTTATGTGTCCTCTCATATGGTCCCTCAACAATCTCTCGGTAGAGAATAACTTGCAACAGGTTGAACATTGATAGGTTAGCACTGAAACCACAACATTAGATTCGACTAAATGAACATTAATAAACTCACTCTCTGCAGGTATCTGCCTCTTGGTGTGATCTATCAATTTGGTTTTCGAAGCAAACATGTTGCCACAATAATGGCAAGCAATGACTTTTTCTTTGGTATGTGATCGAACATGATCTGACAATTTAGACAGGTTGCTGAATTTAGCCTTGCATCCTAAAAAGAAAATATTTGAAATTAAGAAATTATTCAATTCCTTACAAATAGTTACCTTTAAATCTACAATATAAGAAAGTCCCCTTAGGACTCACTTTGGGGAGTTCATTCAAGTGTAATTTAATATGCAACAAGTACTCATTCACTGTCTCGTGCACCGTATTGCAACCATTCCACTCACAAATGTAATCCACATATATTGCTGGCACTTCATATATTTTATTCGAAGTGCATTTGTTGGAATTACATCTGTCAGCAACATTCTTCCCAATGTTTTTGAGCCTCTCGTGATATGCATGAAACGAGACATGCTTAACAAGAGATTGTAAACTGTTACTTTGGCATTGGCAGTCACCATAACAACAAAGATAATAGCCTGAAACATTTAACACATCACTTGATTATTGAATTAAGAAACTTTGTATCGTAAACTACCTTTTTCCTCATCTACTTCAGCCTCTAAGGAATGTTCTAGCAGGTGTTCAGTGAACTTCTTCTCAGACTTGAAATTCTCGTTGCAGGACGACCATTCGCAGGTTAGATCCACTGGTTCATCAATGTATTTAATGCCCTGCAGCTCTTTCTCCTTCTTCTTGGTGCTTCTGGATAAGGTGTAGGTTACAGCTATGTTCTCGTCGTAATCCTCGTCGATCACCAAACCGCAATCATCGCTTGGACTTGAAGATCTTTTATCAATCGTTTCTTTGCCTCTCTTGTTCATACGCTCACGCTGCTTGATTTCCTCGAAAACCGTTTTGATGTCGCGTTTACCTGCCATTATCAGATGATTTTCTTAAAGTAGTACCCCAATATCAGGAAAATTTGTAAAGTTTTCATTTGTTTTTATTAATTTTGTGACAATAACCTATGAAATATTTTGATTGTGATGGTAGCGCTTATTGGCGCCTGTTTTCTATGTATTTAAGCGACATCTTCTGGAAAATTGTTAATTTAAGAAGCTGAGCGTAGATCTAGAGCGTAGAACTTTGTTCGCATAACGTACATTATGGTTATGCAACACAAGTAACTTGTATATAGAGTTTCTGGATCGTCTTTATTTTACCGCACGTCGTACCCAATTCAAAGAGCTTTTAAACTAGTTTTGGGACTATTTTAAAATGTATACAAGCTTGGATAATTGTTAATAACTAAACTTTGCAGACATAACGAGTTTGTAATTACTTAATTAAAATTAATGTACACAATATTAGCAAACAAAATATAGTTTTATTGTCTACATGACAAAGTACTATTGAAAATGTTATTAATATTATATTATTTGGACATAAAGACCTATAACCCTTTGCAGCAATAGAATTATACTATTTCGCTTTTACACAGTTTTCTTAGACACCTAAAGTACTGTTTCGTTTTTTAAATAACGTAAGATGTTAAGTTTATTAGTTAAGTTAATACAAGTTTATGTTCTAATGATTTTCTCAACGATTTACACGGTTTTCGCATATACGCTTTACACTGATTATGAAATATGAGATTTGTAAGCACAATAAAACATGTTGCTCAAGTGAAACCTATCTTCAGTATAAATCGGGGGATATGTGTATTTAATTATAACAAACTTATTAAAGTCTATCAACCAAAATATACTTATTGTATGCATTTATAAACAATGTACTGATATGCATTTATTTTCCATTTCCTTTAACAACTGTTTGTAGATTGCGCATAGCAAATCGCACAGAATTGAATTCGATCGATAAAAAGTCTTTTATGATGGATTCGAGAAAGCTTCAAGAATGCGTTTCTTATATATTTATTATTTACTTTTTTTCGTTTTTCTTTGTAAATGTTACACATTCTATGCGTGTGCAGAAATTTATTCCTTTTTTATTCGACATTAAAAGTGTATATCAGCTGTCCTTGATTGATCACCCACGTTGATGTAAGAAGGATCCATGATAAACGATGTTACGGGCTCTCCTCTCCCTCGCACGGAATAGGAACTAAACGCGATGGAAGTCCTCCAGTAAAAATACCATAAAGCATTTGGCACAAAGAGCCGCAAAATGCGATTTGGGCCCTTCTTTCGCCCACAGAAATACGACAGCCGTGATACTGCAGAAAACGCAATGTTTGTTCAAACTTTTTAAATCCCATTCAATTAAAGAATATCAGTTCGAGAGGCATAGGCGGTTTTTCCAACTTTGTTCGTTTCCATTTCACTTACTTCTCTTTCTTTTTTTTTTGCAAAGTCAACCAAAGGAAATAAACACACTTTATCATCTTATTTTAAGAGGAAATTAATCAAAGAATTATTGTTGAAACAGTTGGAATATAAGTATTTACATACTTTTAAGTAATTAAGAAAAGATGATTAAGAATCAATTTTAGCTAATAAAGAAAATATACAAAAATATAATAGTTTTCAATATAAAATATAAAAATTATATATTGTAGCCTTTGTAAGTAACAATAAATCATTCAAATTATAACTTACAATAAAATAAACAATATACAATCGCATTCAATTAATGAATAAGGAATAGGCGGTTTTCTAAACTTTGTTCGTTTTCATTTCACTTTTTCTTGCCAAGACAAACAAAGGAATTGAAAGCACTTGATTTTAAAAGAAAATCAATCGAAAAAATTATTATACTTGAATATAGAAATATAGAATTATTGTAGAGACAATAGGAATAAAGTATTCATAATCTTTTAACTAATTAGGAAAAGGTTAAATTACGAAATCCTATAAAAATATAATACTTTTCTATAAATATAAACTAGCATAATTAAATTATTTCATTGAATATAAAATATATATTTATACAAGCCTTTGCAAGTAACAATAAATAAACCGAACCTTAACCAATAATAAAATAAATAAAACCACTTAGATTTTTGTTTGTAAAAGGAGGAAGCATAAAATTTACGACACTTTTGTAAATGGTGAAGTTTTAAGGGTATCAAGTTACACAGATAACAAATTATGTAACAAAGGTCGTTTGTTTTAATTACTTCAAAGTTAAAAGCAAGAATTTAACGAAAATTTAAACAACAATTAAATTTGTGGAAAATTTCCTAAACACAATATTTTACAAATTACAGTTTTACTTATAAACTATTTTAGTTTATTTTCTTAATTTTGGTGTGAAGACTACAGTTTTTATTAATAATACAATAATTTGTTTAATGTTGTTTTTATTCTATTATATTTGGCTTCTAACAATTATTGTTTCAACTTTGTACTATGTTTTGTAAATATGAAAGGATTCTTCAATTCATAATTTCAAAATTGAATGCAAAATGATTAATTTTTCAGATTTTATGGAAAAAAAATGGGAAAAATTTATGAAAATGTTGGTGGATTCAATTAAATACTAATGCAGTTAAAAACTGAAATGATGTCTATCTAAACTTCTCTATTAGAACAACCTAATGAATGTTATTGTATCACAATGGATGCAAATTGCGTATGAATATTCCTTCTTTGAGGAAAACAGATTATTTTTTCACTCCCGTACAATCTGATATCTCTTCGTCGAGGTTAAAATATGCGGCGTGTGTTCGTAACGACGCACAAAGGGCACCATTTTCTAAGCATTTTTCGCTTTCGTTCAGCTGAAAAGAGCGAGAGATATCCAGTGGAAAAAAACCTATATAGGAGTAAAATAATGACGACTAGACGAAGGGGGATTCTTTAAATAGTAGTCCCCTAAAAATACAGCGTCAGAAGCGGAAGAGCGAGAGGAAGAACCAATGGCGCGCGTGTTCTCCACGTTCCACAAAAGAGGGTCGCAAAAATGCTAAAAAAAAAAGAAGTATAATATAATAATACATACTGCGAGGGCTTGCGTAATGCGGTCCCCCAACCTTATATACTTCATTTACATAAGGGGAGAAGAGCGTAGGCAAAAAAAAAAGCGGTAAAATAAAATAAAAACGTGGGGTCCCGTCTGCGTTCGCTCGCAGAGAGAAAGAGAGGAAAAAAAAAGGTGCGGAAGTGGAGTTTTTGGGGTGCGGTATTTTTGGATTTCCGTATATTTATACACACCTCGGGCACACTTTTTCGCTTCCTCCGCGTTTTTTTTTTCTGGTTCATTCTTTTGTAAACAGACGCGCATAATGGATTATTAGTTAGGTGTAAAACGCGTTTAACCTCTGGGGTTCCCTTTTTTATGCGCCACCTTGTGCGTGTTTTTTTTTTGTTGTACGTTGAAAGGGGAGTCCCCCAATTTTTTTTTAAAACGTGATGCATAAAAAAGGGACACGTGTAAGCGAACAGGTTGACGAACAACAAGTGCTCCCGCTTTTTTTCATGGGTGTCTGTGTATTTTTAATCCCGACGCATCCATTTATCTTACTTAAATCGTTCGCACCGTTCTGGAATTGAGATGTAACAAAAAAAAAATGTCAGAACGTGGATAATCCTGTAGGATTACAGCTTTGCACCATTTCCTTTTTTTAGTATCAGAAGAATGCTTTTATAATGGAAGTTTACAGGTTACTTATGTTTTTCAATTACATTTGAATAATTTCATAAGATAAAATGAAATTACAGATGTTTAATTCATTTGGAATTTATATATATTACAAATTATATAAGTAATGACTAGATGAAAATACTTATTGTTTTAAAAAAATCAATAACCAGTTTATTGCATCAAAAATCCTAAATTACACATATTTATATAATTTTAAAATAGAATAGAACTGTTTATTGTAGAAAATACCTACATTTTCTACAATAAACAGTTGTGAAAAACTTCCAATTACGGATTATTAATAAATTTTAATAACAAATATTACAATTAGTTGTATAAAAATAAACTTGAATGAAATCATTTTAATGAGTTTAATTTCATTTCATCATTCTACCTTTTTCAGAATCGTTCAATATTTGTTCACTTTAAATTGTATATTTGAAATAACAAAGTTTTAATACTTCGAAAAAATGAAATTAAATGTACATTTAGTAATGATTCAGACACACAAATATTTGCTAAAGACATTAATTATTTGTATTTAGAATAACAGTGATTTCTATTCAACTATTTTCTACGCGTGCTTTAATCAGTCATCATCTGTCAGTGTCATTAATTCTGATGGATTTTCAACGTTCACTTGAAATTCACATATATTTTATTTGTTTGATTTCTTGCAAATTCTGCATTTTGAAAATAATAATACGAGTTATTGCAACAATAACCAGAAGAAAAACACGAACTGAAAATAATGGAAATACATAATTTCCATATTTTTAATAATTGACTATATTTTTCTTTCTGTATAAAGTTTTCAATAATTTGACTATATTTTTTTTTTGTAGAAAGTAACGTGTGGAAGTATATAAGTAAAATTGAAATTTTTGGATTACATTTTCAACAATTTAATTAATCCCATATAAAACTATGATTTTACTTATATTTTATTGTGTTAAGGAAAGTGTGGATGTAATTAATACTTCGAATAAATACAATTAAATGTACATTTAGTAATGATTCATAAACGCAAATATTTGCTAAAGACATTAATTGTTTGTATTTAGAATAACAGTGATTTCTATTCAACTGTTTTCCACACGTGCTTTAATCAGTCATCATCTGTCAGTGTCATTAATTCTGATGGATTTTCAACGTTCAATTGAAATTCACATATATTTTACTTGTTAGATTTCTTGCAAATTCTGCATTTTGAAAATAATAATACGAGTTATTGCAACAATAACCAGAAGAAAAACACAAACTGAAAATAATGGAAATACATAATTTCAATATTTTCAATAACTTGACTATATTTTTTGTTCTGTAGAAAGTAACGTGTGGAAGTATATATGTAAAATTGACATTTTTGGATTACATGTTTCAACAATTTAATTAATCCTATATAAAACTATGATTTTACTTATATTTTATTGTGTTAAGGAAAGTGTGGATGTAATTAATGGTACAGAATGAGTCCTAATTGTTCTTTTTCTTTTGGTGACATTTCAAAGAGATGTGAAGGTGTGATTTATAAGAAAAAAGGAGATTTAATGGGCGATTTTGTGGGCCTTTAACCGAGCCCGAAAGGTGCGTCTGCTTGTCCGTTTTAATATCAAACACGTGCTTTTTTGTGTAGCGAGGTTTCAACAGAATTTTGGAGCTTTGACCATGCAACGCTTATATACATGTGTGTGCTTATATACGTATAGGTATGTGTGCGTGTGTGTGTGTTTGGGCACGGGGGCAAGATGCACCGGACATTGGAGCGGCTCCAGCAGCTCCAGCACCTGGCAAAGCTGCAGATTTGCCCAAAAATGCGGACACAAAAGCCCCGAACCGGGGACGACAATTGTCACTGATATTTTATTTATTGGCCGTTTTGGGACACGAGCGGATTTCTTTATTATTTCCCTTTCTCTGCTATTTTTTTTTATATTATTTCAATTTTACTCCATAAAACCGAATTTTAAACACCACAAAGAATTGGCATAAACAAAAATGATATAAGAATCGAAAACTGGACTTCGCACAGCAAGGTGATTTCCATCTGCAGGTAAACCGAAAATCGGTGTTTTCTTATCGCGATGCGATGTTTAACACCCAGAACGGGTCAATCTTATCTTATGTAAGTTTATTAGTTTTGAGTATAGGTTGTTTATCGAGCATGTAATTAAGAGGCTTTCACCAAAAGATGACATTTCCGCTACATGAAAAAAAACCGTTCACAAGGTTTTTTTTTTCATGTTGCAGATGAGGGCCAGTTTGGTCAGTTTTTAGAAGAAAAAAAAAGGGCAGGTGATGCGTGGTGCGTGTGTGTGTGGAGGGCTATTTAGGGTTACTTCGTCCACCCATTATTATTTGCAATGGTCCGAGAGCAAATGTGACCCCAAAAAGCGGTGATAAATTGCAGAACTGTAACTACTTTTTTTTTTCAAAAAAAAAGGAGAAGAAAGATGCCAAGATGCGGAAGATTCTTTAGAAAATTACGAAAACTACTGAATGAAACCAAAATCGATATATTTTTTAGCTATTATATTACGTTTCTAATGTCTATTTTTCCAGGTATTTATTATATCTTAAGAAAACTGTTCAGTATCTGAAATAGCATTAAAGTAATGAAATACAACACAAAGTTTAAGTAGATTATATTAAAACACACTCTATTAAATGAACATAATTATTACGAAATATTTCATAATGATAGTAACTGCTTTGCAACTTTAGTAATTAATTTATAAACCTAGTTATGTATGTAAACTTTCTAACTGATTTTTCCTTATATAATGGTTATATTATACTAGTTTCAATCAATAATCACTAAAGTCCGATTTGTAATTTTCAGAACAAACACATTTCTTCTATTGAATTAATTAAAAAATAAATCAAAACAAAAATACTCATCTTTTTTATGTACTTAATTTAGTTCCTCGATTAGTCCGCTTTCAAATAGTGCAATCTATTATAGATCTTAGCAAGTTTATACAACATTATAAGATATAATTATACAAAAACATCAATTAAATCATTAGCACTTTAACAATCTTAAATTGTGTTTAGTAGCTTCATTTGACATATATCCTTAGTAACCTAATGATATTCAAATTGAAAATGTAACCATGGTAACCTTACATTACTTATAACAAGTGCTACTTGCAACGTCGTTAGATAATTGCCTTCCAAGGTTGTACTTGCACAACTTTCATTTTATAAGATTTAAAAGTAGTTGCATACTTAAAAAAACATTACATAAAGAACAATTAAACCTTTTTACAAGTACATCATTAGTATATTGCCAGTGGTAATTAAGTTATTAATATTGTTTTAGTAAAGTCTAATACTGTATTAATTAAACGAAATATTTGAACATAAAATCTTCACTATAATAATATCAGTTGTATATTTGAAATACATTATTATGTTATTAATAGAATAACCTTTTTCACAATAATAGAGAATGCAAATCAATTAGTTATAACATAAATCAAATAAATAGCTTCTACTAAAATTTTGTTAATAATAAACTGCTTTTATTTCACTTTTTTTTTAATATCTTTTCTAAACCTTTGCATTGCAATTTCTATTATAAATACACGTCGTTTTCCCAGAAACCTAAACTTAACTTGTGCGGTTTGCCAAAAAGAAGTATTTACACAATGTTTTTTTTGCCCACTCCTCTTCACCCATCCATCCGGGATACCTCCGTGCGCATTTTTTTTCTCTTCTTCTCCGGGGATTTCGTTCTCCTGAATGAACCTCAAGGCTTTATTCCCTTATGTAGATGTATACAGTTTTTTCTCCTCAAATGCGTTTTGTATGATTCTGGCGAAAATGTGCACATCGACTACTTCAGAGGTATTCGCTTCTTTTTTTCATTCATGGGAAGTGAGAGAGGATAAGAGTGGTCCAGGATTACGGAGATGAATAGTAAACGTTTTCACCCCGCTCACCTACTATATATTAAAACTCGGGAAGCATAAAAAAGAAAACAAGAATGAGAATAATCTCTTTAGAAACGATGACAAAAATACAATTTTTGTTACATTTACGTAGAGATTTTCCCATGATCCAAAGAAAAAGCGGAGTAGATCCAATATATGAAAATTGCAAATGTGAAAACACTAAAAAAAAGTACTGTTTATTGTAAGAAAATAAGGCATTGTGAAATAGTAGCTGAAATTGTTTGTTAATACATTATTATAACTTATACATAAAATCAAGTACAGTGATACCTCGGTTAGTACGGTTAATCAGTTCTGTTATATAAAATCGGACTAATCAAGGATTTTAACAGTATAAATTGCACAAAATAAGACTTGATCAAAAGAAAATTCAATTTTGTGAACTATTTTACAACCGGACTAACGTGAATCCGGACTAATCGAAGCCGAACTATGCTAATACTGTATTAATGTTATTTAATTATATTATTTTCACTTCATGCATACTTTTACGGAAATTGGATTTAATTTAATGAAACTTAAGAAATGTTTAACATTTAACAATCAAATGAATTTACAAAGATTTTAATTCAAAACATATTTCAACAAAAACAGTTTTCTTTGATCCAAGTACACGTATTATCTACTACTTTTGTTGCTTGCACTGTTTTCTTTTCATTCATAAGAGGATAATAGTGGTCAAGGATTTTAGAGGTACCAAATGGTCATTGTCTTCATCACCCACAGAAAAAAAAACCTCTTCACGAAAACATGGGTCAGAAAACGAACAAAAAAATCTCGAAACCGGAGAAATTTAATAAGGATATTTTTCTAAATTATGACATTCAGTAGAATCAGAAGAAGACATATCTAATACACACAAATAATATACAATTGAGAATATATTGAGAAAAACATAATGTTTATTACGATTTTTTTAAACTATAGTAGATTTATTGTTTGTAAATACATACAAAAGGCTATTGACCACAGTCTGTATAGAAGCACGTTTTTTTATTAAATTAATTATTACGCAACTTAAGCAGAAAGCTCTTTTGATGCTTGGATTTATTCATTTGTAGTTCTTTTGCAATAAATTTTTATGATTATATTATGCAACTATATCCTTTATACTTATTTATCACTTGTAATGCTAAAAGTACTTGAAAAAAAGTGATGTAGAAATACATTTCTATTGCCTAACTATCTAAATTATCTTGGAAATTATATTTAGGTATCTTTTTATATGAATTTATATATTTCTTGTAAGATTGCTTTGAAATTAAAGCGTTTTATATTATTTTTTATAATTGTTAAATGTATTTATCACATTGAAGTAATTCTGTCCAAACTGTATGTAATATTAGAAAAATTCAATTATCAATAAATATATACAATAGTAAAGAATATTCAGTAGATTATCCTCTTGTAAAGTATCTTATTTTTTCAGTAGATTCAATTTTATATATCCTTAGTACTTTCTTCATTTTTATTAGGATAATATAATGATCTTGTTGTCTTTGCTCTTCTATTTTCTTAATTATTGATTATTCAGAAGATTTTGTGCATTAAATAGTATAATTTGAAAGTGTTTAAGAGGATATTGATAAGTTTATTCAATTGTAATTGCTTCATTAGTAACATTAATGTGTGTAATGCAAATATACTGATATAAAGTGATCTGATCAACCATTTGTGTTGCTCAACTATGTCAGATATCTTTGAATTTGTATTTATGTAAATGCAATTTTAATATTCTAGCTGTCGTTTTCTGTACGTGTTTTTCCTCCTTCTTGTTTATCCAGTATGCGTTCTTTCGGAACCGAGATTGAGTATCTTTTTATGTCGCCTGGCAGTTCCTTTTAAAGTAAATAAAAAAGCGAGGGCGATGTCATTGACGGGTCCTGTCAGAATCTATCAAAATAACCAGAATCACGTCACTCAAATCCGAGATATTTTTTTATGTATACGTTTCGTTTATGCACGGAGTACACCATCCGGCCATTGTTGCTTCCTTCCACATTCGCGGGGGCCCCCCATTCAGGCCCTATTATCCAGCATTTTGTCCTTCCGTCCGAAAGGTATATAACGAGCCCTTCGAATAAGAAAGAGACGGAACGAAGAAATACGCACGCAGAAGGAGGATATATGTTTTCGCCCAAAGAGCATTTAAATATTCCGGTATGAATGACAGCTTATCGATCAAAGAGCTGTCCGCCTCCGAGGCTCACCGTCAGACTGTGACCGTACCCGCAGCCGCATCCAGCAGAAAGAACCCATCCTAATAGAACCGGAGGATTTTTTTAAGCTCCACCACCATTCTTCCTCCCCGATCCAATTCCAACCCCGAATGAAACTTTATCGTGCTCCTTTTTTATCTCTCCATTCATCCCTTATGGTTGGCCTGTGCGGTTCGCCAGAGTATTTTTTCTTCTTCTTCTTCTTCTTCCCTTTTCATCCTCCACTAAATAATGTGGAGAGATATTTCACGGTACTTACTTACTCGAGATTATGGTAGCTTTTATTATACACAGAAGACGCATTACGTTTGTTATTTTTTGCACTCTCAATCCCGAATTTCATCTTCATCCCTCGACAATGCAATTAGAACTGCGTCAAAATAAATATTTGGATAACTTCATTATCCCCGAAAAGGAAATATTCCATCATAATTATATTTGTTTTTATATCAGGAAAGCAATATCCGCCCCAAACCCATGTACAGCTTTTTTTTTACTCTTTAGGGCTTCAAACTAAAGTAATTGGAAAAAGCAGCGGTAAACAGTTTCACCGTTAGAAATTACATTTTTCCGTTAGTCGTACCGTTAATGCAATATACACAGTTTTTTTCAACCCTTTCTATTATCGTCACTTCTTGCGTAACCGAACAAAAAAATGGATCGAAAAGCGCTTTGGGGTTTAAGCCCTTAACGAGTTCGCTTTGTTACGAAACGGCAATCCTTTTTTACTCATTTTATTACCATCCAACTACAAAAAAAAGGCTTCTTACGCAATACTCGGTTTACGACGTGCTACTTATTTTTTCTTCACAAACCGTTATTTACTGTAAAAGCTCTGCAACGAAAGGTATTTCAATTTTTACACCCGTCGAGAGGTGCAAATATGAATTACAAGAAAAGCAATGTAATTTTTATTGCATTTTATATGTAAATGTTATAATCAGTGCTTTATTACCCCAAAGGATTTTATGGAAAAATGAAGAAATAGTTGATTTAGAATTTAAGAATATATATTTTGTTATAAAATTGATAGAAAGACCTATACTCTATAGCCATTTTGCAGCAATGGATTTTTTTTTTGTAATTATTGTTCCAATAAATGTCATTTTTGATAACTTTCATTTGTAAATTCTTCAGCTCCTTTTTGTTACTACGACAATACAAATTATTTTCAATACAAATAATAGTATTAAATCTAATCGAATTCCAAGCTTATTACACTTTGTTGATTAAGTAACATATGTTGTACAAGTTTTACTTAATTATATAAATATTAACTAAAAAAAATGTAATTTCTTTCAATAAGTGAAACGTTACATAAAAATAACCGCTTCTACGTATATATTTTTTCTTTCGTCCCGTATCAAATACACAATTTCACGTCCAATCAAAGCTGAGATCTGTGTCCGTCAGTTGGATCGTATTGCATAACAACTCAATTTCATTCACCTGCGTCTCTTTTTTTTTGGCTGCAGTGTAAAAAAAATAGATCTGGGGTAATAAAGAGCGCACGCCCTTCGGATTGATCTCATCCCTTGTGAGGTGAATTGAAGAGAAAAAAAAATGAAAAGGAAAGCCATTGAACGGCAACAACGAGATGAAAAAATATGATATAATACATCGAGAAATGAAGAAGCTGTGGGCTTATTATTGTATAAAGAGAACTGACCAATTTTGGCGTCTGATTTCCTCCGATGTTTCTTCTTGCGCAGCGAATGCCGCTTTGTGCCGTGACATGACGTGATTCTGACAGTTCATTTCTGAGGTGTCACTGGGTGTCACACGTGCCCGGGGCTCTACCTAAATAATACACATGTTAACAATTTTTGTATTATATGCACTCAACTACATGGTTTTCTCAAAATTTCTGCTTCGTTGCTTCGGTAAATGGAATTTGACATTTGCTTGAAACTGGTTTGACGTATTTATTATTCATAATCCAAGAATTCTAATATAGATTATTATATTAGTCACAAAATAACGACTTAAGTTGTTTCACCAAGAATTCTATAATTGCAGATTATTTAAGTTAATATATAAAAAGTTTATTTTTTTATCTTACTTCCTATTTAATAATTGCTTACTAAATGATGAAAGTACCAATGTTTCATTAATATTACATACATTTATTTGGTTCAAGTTTCTTATCACGAAATATTTTTAAATTTAACTTTATTTGCAAAATTATATTGTTAATTATAGAATATTAGTTATTTGAATTACTTTTTGACTTAGTAAATAAGTTAAACAAATATAATTTGATTTGAATAATTTGATTTGATTTTATAACGTTATACATTTTGAAAAAATAAATTCAGTCCAAATAGAAATAACTATTGTATAACAATTATTTAGTATATTGCTTATGACTTCTACAATTACAAAATTATTGCTATTATTTTGTGAAGTTCGATGAGTAAATACTGAAATCCATTTCAATTTTTTACTTTGGAATACTTTTTATATATATATTACAACAGACATAGCAGATATTTTTCAAACATAAATTCAGTAAAATTTTCATCAATTAATATATTCATCTATTATATTACTTTTGTGTTTTATACTCATGATACTTATTATTAATAACGTGTAGAATTGATGGACTAAATATGTTTTGATGTTATATAAATCCATTATTTAATAACTGAATTTATGTTTAAGAAAAACGCAAGTTTCTGAAATCGATTATTATTAACTTTGGAAAGTATTTAGTATAGAAATTGCAATTTTTCAAAAATATGTTCAGTCCTATTAACGATAATCTACTATATTACTTATGTGATTAATACTCATGAAATTATTATTAATAACGTGTAAAATTGATGGATTAAATATGTTTTGATGTGATATAAATCCATTATTTAATAACTGAATTTATGTTTAATAAAAACGCAAGTTTCTGAAATCGATTGGTCGTAACCCGGGGTTACGACCACTCAGGTTCATTTATTTAATAAAACGTTGCGTCTGGGTAATTAGATTTCGGTGTTAAGAACTAATGGCGTTTCCTGCCAGGCGGATCGTTATTAATCACGTATGTGATGTTGTATATTTTTTCTCTCGCTTTCTCTTTACCAAAACAATGTTTGTTGGTCTTCGGGCTGCGTGTAAAAATAGAGCTGTTGTTAGTGTTTTTCAGGACCAGATAAGATTCTTGCGGTTGCGGTGGAAACCAAACAAAAGGAGAAACGAGGTTCGGTAATTAAAAACGCTGACATTTCTTTCATTCGAAGATCATTATTCTTTCGTTGTCCTTTCACTTAATG
>JAFMTC010000064.1:162349-188207 GCA_018845635.1 Nicrophorus orbicollis | reverse complement strand
TTTGGTCCTTCCTCCTTCCTTCTTCCTTCATCTTGGCGGGCTCCTTGCGCCAGCTGCGACTCCTCCAAAACCGTTAAAATGCTACTAGTGTGTATGTATGTCTTTAAGGAGTAGCCCGGATTTGTTACCCCACACTTCAATAACTTTTAACGAGTCGTATCAAATGCGTGCGTGCATTCTTCTCTGTCCAGTATATATTTTTCTGTCTTTTTCCATTTTCTTGCAACTGTTTTTCGGGTAATGGAGTAATGTTGCTCAGGGAGTGAAAGAGAGGGTGGCTTTTGCGTGGGGCGGACAATCGATCGCCCTCGACCGTTGAGCCATCCCGATGACCGTTCGATCCCTTTTAAAAGAAAAACGTGCGTAAGCCATTGGATTACGTGCTGTTAATTATACTATTTCCAGGGGGTGGCCTTTGCAGCAGCAGCAGCAGAGAAGTGAGAAAAAAAAGGGGAACTTCGGACATATGTGTAACTGTTTCGATAACTCATTGTGCTCATGGTCCATGCGTGGGATGCCCAGAGGACTGTGGTCACTTTTAATGATGAGAATGATCTGCGGGGTTTCCGGAAATGCATTTCCAAATCCCCCAATGCAATCCGACGAGTTTTGTCAACGGATTTTTGCGACAATTACAACTCTATAATATCTAAGAGCACAGAAATATAGTGGACAGACGTAGAAAACTGAGGGTCACAAAGCATTGGACAGATGCAGTTGCATAACGATTATTTCTCTAATAGATATACAACTTCAAAATATCATTAAAATAGTAAAACAAATTAAATTATACAACTAATGAACACAATGAATTAAAAATCATTAATTAAACTATAAAAAGTAAATAAGATTGTTAACAATTAACAAATCATTAAAAAAAACAAATAAATAAGAAAATCAATGTTTGTATCAACCAATTAATAATCCATTAGAAGTATAATTGACTTTAAGTATTTCCAATTAGAAAATTGTACAATTTAATTCAAGTAAATATAGTGAATTTTACAAAAAAAGCGATTTTGAACTTTGACTGTTTGAAGCAATGTGACAACTGTTGTTTTATGACCAATTCACAAAATTAACGAGACCCTAATAAAATTACAATCCGCAGTTTTAGAAAGCCTATAACAATAAACAAAACTCACTTATCTTGTTATGACTTATAAAGAATATTATGTTTTAATAGTGAAGATATATGAAAATAATTTATTTTGTTTTACAAGACTTGTAATAAATGAAATAAATAGTTACCCATTTTTTGTATTTTTTATATGTTTTATACATTTTCGGGCGGAAAGACCTATGGTTTATTGCCCTTCGCAGCAATAGCATTTTTGTACTTTGTATTTCTTCATTTTATTAACCTGTCATCGAATGTAACTTATGATTGTGCATATAAATGCGGTAATGACAAGGAATTCCCTTTCTATGTAAAAACCCCCCAGGGTTTTCCCCTAAATTAGCAGGTTGGAGCACACTTTTTTGGGTACCTCAAAAAAAAATCAACCCTCGAGAGGTGTTTTATATAAAAAAAAATCTACCTGCGTGACGCGTGCCGCTGATTTTTTTATATATAAACTCAAACACACACACGGGGCGCCCCTCCTCGTACGTTATGTAACTCCGCGTTTTTTTTTATATCTAAAAAGGGGACCGCCCGTCCCCTTATATACTCACCACGAAAACATACATTTTTTTTCAGTGAGTTGCCCCATCTTCGTGCACGCTTTTTTTATATTTGTTAATTCAACTCCGCCTCTTTCATCCGTTTAAAATGGAGGACGAAGGAACGAGTTCGTGGTATTTTCCACAGAGCTGTACGGCTATTGCACGGTCATCATGCGAGGGTGGAAATCGCACGAAATTGCAGTTCGCACCGGACAATGGTCAAAAATATTACAAGTCCACCCTCCGAGCGCAATAACACTCTAATTGCTTCTCCTCTTAACAAAACTCTGGGAAAATTGAAACTGTGAGAGGGTGGTTTCGAAGTGGACATTCATCATTTATATTTATTTAATCCTGAATCGATTGTGTGTGTGTTGTGTTGCTGTGCACAAAGCTGCTGAAAATTGAATGGGAAAGTATTCGGGGTTTTGTTGAATCAATCACACGCGCAAAGAGTTATTGGAGATATTGTAATCGTTTAGTTAATGAAAACTGATGAGTTATGAGCTCTTAGGGGTCTGAAAACTCTGATTATTGTCAGTTGCATTAATGAAAATATATGACACAAAGTTTATTGTCATTTACAGATGTCATCGAAAATAATTATACATAATTAAGTTTATTGAAAATTTATGAAATAATATGTTCCATCTAATTTAGTAATTAAATACGTAAGTTATACATATTGAACTTTAACCAGGCAAAACTATGAATTGTTATTTTTCTTATTGATTTTTGTGAAAAATTAAGTATTAATGATGAATGGAAGATAAATTCAGAAGCAAATCAGTTTTATAAACTAATGTTTAGAAAATAATTTATAACTCTGATAAAATGAACATGAATTACAAAATACTTGATAGAAATAATCAATAATAGTAGTAAAACTTAATGAAATCTAAATTTTCATAAGGGTTTATTTGAAGTTTAGATTCATAATTTAAATTCATTTAATCCTGATGTTAAAATGCATTGAAAACATATGGATTTAATGTTCACATTGCTGTTTTGTGATTAGTCAAGATCAAAATAAGTAATGAAATATTGTGTTTTCAAATAATTAGAAGAAATGACTTTGAAAATATCAAGTGGAAAAGATGAAATTATTTATTTCTTATTAACTAACGTTATTTTATAAATCTTATACATTTAAAATAGTCTTTGCAGAATTAGAATTTTATGTTGTATTTCTTCATTTTCTGTTGAGTATTGAGTTTATTCTTTGTTGTTGTTGCAATAAATGTTATTTTTAAATGAAACTAAAAAATGTAAACATAAACTTTTTAAACTTCATTTTATTACATTGAAAACTTATAAATTTGTATAAATAAATCTCACTTCAGCAAGAAAAACGTAAACTATAGAAAACTTACATGTATATTTTTAATACATTTAAATGTTATATACATTTATGTAATATAAAAGCGTAGGTTTTATACAAGTTATGTAGTATTTCATAAAACTATTTATAATTAATAAACATCTAAACTTATAAGCAGTTGAAGATATTTCGATTAAGTTGTCTTATAAATTATTCTCTTGAACATACTTAGGTTGTAGATTTAATTATACATTTAGTCATCATTACATTAAGTTAATCGATGATTATTCCATATAAAATATGATAATTTTGTGTAAAATGACTGCAGTCCATTTCTATTAAGAATTTTGCATGTTTTTTCTTAAAAAAACAGTTGTATAAATAAACTCATTATATATATATCTATATTTGAAACTATAAGCACTGTATTTATTATATATATTTCGTAGGTCATTTAAAATTGCTTTGGGTGCCGGATGCGGCCCCCGGGCCATTCTTTAGAGTCCAATGACGTATAGAAGAGCGTTTGTTTTTAAAAGTTGGCGAGTAAGAAAAATATCAATGGGACTGGACAAGGGTAAATCCTTAATTGCGGGGTGGTTTTCCTGTGTTTCTCTACACATTTTTTTGTGCTCTTCAGCTAATTAATTTTTTGGCCATTTAATAAAGATGGATCATTGGCACGTGGGGCATTCCCAGCCACCTCAGCCGTCGAGTCCGCCATGTAATTACGGTCCACTCCTCCTACTTTTTCCTCTTCTGGTAGCACACGTTAACCATATGGCATCGAATACCTCTATTTCTTATTGCTACGTATGATTATTTTTTGCTTCGCTTGGTCTTTCGGTCCGTATCATTTGCAATGCTTCAACCCACTTATCGAAAACCTCTTCCACCCCCGAACGAACAAAGGACCCAAATGATGCATTGTATCAAGTGTGCCATATTTTTCCTGTTTCCTTATAAATCACGTGACTCATCGATCGGGCTTGACCAGTGTCCGAGGGTGGCGTCCGCTGCATCCATTCCAGCTTATCGATCAAAATGCGCACGTGACATGCAAAATTTATCATTATTATTATTTTTTCGATCGGCACGAGTCCGTTTCCTCCCCTTGATTTGAATCTTGAACTCTTTGTGAGGTGGAGACATGAGGAAGTTTCCCCTCGTCTTCTTTTTTACCCTCATATGCATATAAGTGCCGAGTAATGGGCTCGGAGGCGCCCTTGCTCATTTTAAAAAAATCGTAGGGGAAGAGGCTTTCAGCACGCGACTTTTCTAAAGATCTTTACTCCTCTTTTTTTGGTTCACCTTTCATCCCCAAGAATCAACATCCGGCAATTTTAAAGCGATTAACATACAAATTTCATGAGATGCACAAAAATATAGGAGGAACCGTTTTTCAACCCCCCTGTAATATGAATACAGCCTTCGTGATACATAATATTCAGCAATATTTACATCTTTCAATACCAGATTTCCTTTCAGAACAAAAAAAAGAAGAAGGAAAGATATACCACAACTGTTCAACTTATTATCATTTTTGATTGTACGAAATATATACAAATCAATTTGTGAACTGATTTGAAAATGTAGTTTGTTCAAAATTTTAAAATTAATCTCGTAACTTGTTGTATTTTAGAATGTTTAAAACTTAGTTTATTATAAAAATAAGGGTAGAAAGACATTAGTCATTAACGCATCGACAAAAATAGTTAAAATATATCCGAAATTCATAAAAATTACTGTAATTAATACATAAAATTACAATTATTTTTGTATATTTAAAAATATAAAAATTGAATTAGAAATCAATAATATATCCTTTCTTAAGACGCGAAAATGCCGCCATTCTGGGATTCGAACCATAATAATAAATTTATACAAAATTGCAAGTTTTGCCAGAAAAAAAAATCAGTTTTTGTAACAAAAATTGCGTGAAGAGGATGAGATGTTTTTACAAGAAAATGGATATGATCCAAACCCTGAGATGTTTCCACTTATATTTTTCTTGTGCACCGCATACGAGGAACCGGCCGTTTTAACAGTTGGATGTGTAACAACAACACGTGCTGAAACGGGTTCAAATGTCACGAGCCGGAAGCGGGGCCAAGCATTTCTCGTGGAAGGTCCTCGAGTCGTGAATGGGGCGGATTCTTTTACATACTTCTAGGGGTTTTTATTTATCTGCGTCTCCTTTTCCGCCACTTTAACGTACGCATTTTTTTTGTCGTCGTCTACTTCTTCCTCATCTTCAGAATCTGTTATTCCAACGTATACACGTTTTCCACGCGGAATTCGTCGAGGGGGAAGATTTCAAAAATAGGGAAACGACACGTGCATAAGAACTTTTTGAAGGCAGACGACTATTTATCTTAATGTAAATTTAACAACTTTAAAGGCTTATTTTAAAATTACTAGTAAAAAAGTAAATAGTCCATGAAGCGATTCGGGTTGAGTCGACTTTGTGACTAATAAAAAGAACCGCTCCATAAAAAGCTTAAACCCTCCATAAAAACTTTAACTTCATTGCAAATACCTTTTTTTTTAAGTCTTCTATCCATATTGACTTTCTGCCCAATATTTGCATTATTTCTTAAGAATCCTTAAAAAATAACATAATATAAATATTTCAATTTTTGTAAAATTATGCTAGAAAATGAAAACAATAAATCATGTTTTACAATCGTTTAAGGGGCTATCAATCTTGCTTTTTACGCCTACTTTAATAATAAGTATTATTCTTATTAGTGATATATATTAAATTATTAACTGAGATTTTTGTAAGTGAAAATAGGAAAAGAAACTTTCCCATTTTATATTTTCATAAACCTGATACTTAAATTTTTTGAAACTACTTTTTTAAATTATTTTTGTATAGCACTGTAACACTGTATTTGAATGTAAAAGTTAATTTTTTTTATGACGTATATAAATATGTCAGAATAACACCAAACTGCATTTTACTTAACATACATTACTTCTTAGAAAAATTTATCCATTGGTATTGTTATGCATTTTAACTTAAATTCCCAAAAAAAACCTTTTTAATAACTAAAAAAGTAAATAATTTGAACACAATAATACAAATCTTGTTGTATTTTCTCGATTAGTCCGGTTTCGAACAAATAGAGCTATTGCGATTAAATTGCAGTTTTCTTCATAAAAGATTATTTCATATAATTGAGAAAGTTAATGAAATTTGTACAGAAATCAATAAATTAAATCAAATTATTTGTCGAATAAACTAATGGAAAGTAAATGATCGTTCGGAAGGAAATCGTCGCGTTGAGGAAGACGGAAATCTAAATATATGCGTTTTTTTCCTTGCGGTATTCAAATTTTGTGGCATCTTCGTCTTGTTTGGGGTTGTTTTGACCGTTGGAGGTGATTAGTGCAAATATCTGGGATTCCGGGCTCCAGGAGGAATGCGTTTCCGACATCGTCACACGGGCATTTCTGCGCCTAACAAGAAGGTCTGGTCCTCTCTCGTGGGATCGCAACTTCCGTCTGGACACCAGCACGGAACATCATCAATCCGGTGTCCTCGAGTGAAGAGGAAGAGGTCCTGTTTTACTAATGACTCCCACGTCTGGACTCTCTCTCGAATCTCCAATTTGTACTCATCCCGTGTTGTTTTTCCCATAAAAACCACTTGACTTAGGTGCCAAAGTGATTTACCACGATTTTCCGTCCTCGATAAATTAATGCCCGCAATAAAAACTGTGACACATAAGGGCTCAATCATTGCAAGTGATCGCTGTTACTCCCAACCAACCAAACGGATGAAACTTTGAAACTTAACCCGTATCATGCATATCTCTCCCCCAGTTTCCCACAATTTTGCGTCGGACACTCCAAAAATTAAAGTTAAATATTTGGCCGAAGGGTTTTTTTGTTGATGGTCTCGAACAGATGCAGGGCGCAATAGTCAACCGCATTTCGCATTGTCCGATCGATGATTTATATGACCTATACTGACCTACACCGGACAAGAACAATGCTTCTTTACGCAAATTGGGGCACCTTCGCCCTTCGTCTCTTTGTTTGACCACGCAGAGGTTAACATTTTTGACCCTCCGTGTAAATTGATAGATACAAATCCAATTTTTCAATACCTCCAGCATCAATGACGAAATTTACATTTCAAACAGATTTACGCCTAACGAATTTCCTCCGCTCAAAACCGTTCTCACTTCAATAACGGATTCTACACGTAAACGGAAAACATAAATCAATCCAATACTTTCTCTTTACATTTTCACGATTTCAATGATACAAAGCAGTTTAAATGAAGGTCTGATTATACAATTTTTACTACGTGTTACATTATTTTGTTAGGAACATTTCATAGTTCATATTTTATATAAAAGGAATAATTACATTTTAAAAGTTATGAATCATCTGAATAAAATTTTAAAAGATTATATAAAAAACTACTTTTTAGGCAGAAGTGCGTCTAATAGAACGATAACTTAAATGTTAGTACTTTTATCTTAACTCAAAATAAATTGAAAATAACTGTTATTAATTAATGCTACTTTTTTAATCAATAATTTTTCATCACATGGAAATTAGATGTTCAAATATTACATATCAGAATATGCATTTCAAAAAATTGAATTCGTCAAACATATCAGATTTCAAATTATGTTATACAATTGATTGAATGGAAATATTTGTAACATTATCCGAAATAATAAATGAATTCGAACGGAAGGGGAGAAAATTCAGTTGTGAAAATATGCCCAAAAATGAGGCGTGTGCAGTTCGTGAAGGAATAATTGCATCTCCTCAATTTTGTTTTTTCATACTTTTCAAAGGCGTTATTTTTGGAGAAAATTGTATAATGAACGGTTCCGCCCTTTACCGGGAAAGACTCAATACGAACATTGCATTGTCGGAACACAATTTGACAGAAGGTGGACGTTGGTCAAACTTCCTGAAAGTTTTTCATCTGCAGACAATGACATTATTTCCTAAACACAAAGCGTTATGACATATGTTCGATGATCACGATAGGTTTGACAATTATATTATTTGAAGGATAAAATATTGTTCATAGAAGTGGATAACCGCTTATGTTCAAACTATGAACAAGCGTAAGTATTGTTTTCAAATCAAATTTATCGACCAAAATTTCGGACAAATTCAATGTGATTATTATAATAATAGTAACAACAACTACAATTGCTGAAGCCCTATTTTTTTATATTTTTATTTAAAAAATATACGAAATTACTGAAACAAATTGGACTTTCTCTAATAGTACTAGGTTAACAGATTTCCATCTGAAAACGAAACCAATTCTTCTTTTTTGCTCGTTTCTTTACCTACTATTATGTTTTTCTTGGAAAAACCTAATGGAATATTAGCAAAATTGCGCAACGTCGGTCAGTAAGTGTGTCAGTGGTGCATCCGTTTGTGAATTGTGCAATGATGGGGACCGTATAGTGAACGCAATAAACCCATAATTGCCAAAACGTCCGTACGGTAGCATTGTACAATGCGGACGAAAACCATTTTTTTAATGCCAGACCTTTAATGGCCCGAGCTTTTTATTCTCCTCTCCGTTTTGGCACTCAATCAGGACAAAAACTGTCAGAAAATGTTGAAAAAGGGCAGTCTTGAAATTCAGGATGAAATGAAAACGACCGTTTTTTACGCTCGCTTTGCTTGCCAACAGAAGCAAAGAGACTTTCACTTTCCACCGAAGAAATTTGCTAAAAGATAGTATCTGATTTTGGGACACATTCAATTTGTTTGAATCGTTAAAAGTTTTTAATTATTTCACTTAAATATTACTATTCAATACAAATATTTAAGTTTTTCGTTTTTTTTTTGTTATATTGTGTTCATAAAAAAATGAAATTTGTAAAATAACAGGTAGATTTTATTTTTTTTAATCGATTTTTTTGCTTACACAAAGGGTTTTTCCTTTAAATAAACCTTAACCCGACTATTTTTTTACAATACCTGCGTCGGCTTAACTTATCCTTTCCAGAAATATAGTCAAAAGTGACATTTCATCTATTCCCCTTTTTTTCTCTTCTTCTTCGTCTTCTTCTGCAATACCATGTCTTCGCCACCATTTTGCATGATTCTCTGAAGGTCATAAACCATAAATTTTGCTCTTAAGAAGCGTAACAGATTGTAATAACAATGAGAAAAGTAAATTTTACGACGGAATTTTCAAAGTACATTGCGCAATATCATGCATGTTCTTTTGTGATGCTTGTACGCATAATATCGATAATCAAAGGGTACATTTGCCGTTGATATTTTGACAAGTTTAGGGTGGGTGCAAATGGGAAAGTAAATTGCAAAAATCCTTGCAGAATGCGTTTCGTTTTATTGCATAACAAGCGAATATTCAAATATATTTGGGGGTTCGTAAACTTCGTTTCAGACAGAAGCTGGTCTCTTTTAACCATTGTTGAAATATTGTTAGGATTAGCCCTTTGTAGGGTTTCGTTGGAAGAAGATGCAATTTTGATGGTTAGCCCTCCTTGACTCCTGGATCCGTGTTGTTGCGTAAGCGTATGCATGCAAATAAAAATCGCCCCCTAATGCGTGCGGTTTCGCCAGGGGTGCGCGATGAGCACACGTCGAAGGGTCCGCCATTTTGTGCGCAAGCGAATCAAAACATTTGCATTGTATGCGAATTGCCTTCTTCCAGGGACAAGGGAAGACGATGATGAGGAGAGGAGGAAGCGCACGTGGTACTAACTTGGGGAGGAAATTAAAATATACGCACACGTGCGTCACGAACCCTTCGTAAAGAGGTTGGAAGTCAACAGGAGGACGCCCTTAACTATTTCCTTAATTGACTTCGGAAAAAAAGGACAGTTTTTGTATAAAGGAAATTTTCAAAAAAATAAGAAAGGGTTTGTGTTTTAAGATTTACAAAAAATTTGGTATATTGTCACAGCTATTATAAAGAAGAATATAAATACAATGTTACATCAACACGCTCAGGGTAATCCTAACAAATGAACAATTTCATTGTGAAATGGAAATGATGATTATTTTTTTTTGATAAAATCGCTCGAAAAATTCTATCGTTGCGTTGAGCAGTGATCGTTTACTGATTAACAATAATAATACATACATAAATATTTATTTAAATCAGTCTTTGAGGTTGGGCCCAAAATTCTTTACAAAAATGTTATAAACTAGGGTAGAAAATAAGTTACAATAATAAATGTGTTAATGTATAAAAAAAACTCTTTTATTTCTCTTCGTCGAATAAAAAAATGGGTATGTACATATTTCCTTGATATAGTTCATAATTCTTAAATTCCATTTTATTGCATTCCATGCGAGATAGTGGCAGGGAATGAAAATGAATGAAACAAAATAATTGTACTAATATCATTTCTGTTTTTTTGACTAGTTGTATACTTACATATCTTTCAAAACTGCCGCTGCGGATAGTCGCGCGAGATATTCGAACAGAAATGCGGAAGGGCGAATATTTCGTGAAACAATCCGAAACCTTCGTAGGACAAAGCACCTGCATTTATTTGTATACTTTTCATGTATGCTGCTTCCGGGCAATATGGTTGTTGAATGATAACCTGTCCTTGCATTGGTCTCCGCACATGTTGCAGGTGAAGGGGTCATTGAAACCGTGGTAGCCCATGTGCATGGTGTGCAGGACGGCATCACCGAAGGACATCAGGCAGAATTTGCA
This sequence comes from Nicrophorus orbicollis, assembly GCA_018845635.1. Lineage (NCBI taxonomy): Eukaryota > Metazoa > Arthropoda > Insecta > Coleoptera > Silphidae > Nicrophorus > Nicrophorus orbicollis. Next base: position 177,522 of record JAFMTC010000064.1, on the reverse strand, counting down.
TCTGAGATTTTCCTCCGGCTCCGGTTTAGGTTCCGGCTGGACCCTTCGAACTTCACTAGTAGGTGGTTTAGGAGGACTGGATTCCTCTTCTGCCGGAGCAACGGTCTCTGGGACTTCTTCATTCTCGCTCTGACCGTTGAACTGCTGAAGAGTTACTCGGTCCAACTTGAAAGCCTTTCCTTTTCGCCGGTTTTTCGTACTAATTATTTGTTTGGTCAAATCTAATATTTCCGTAGGATTCGATGGGTTCTGCTCGTCCATTGTTTCTTTTTGTTCGTCCTCTCTACGCTCCTCTTTGTCCACATCATCCACCTTTGACTGTTCTACGATTTGCGGAGGAATCTTCGTGAACAAATTGTTAAAAGTGGGAGGAATGAATGGGTATGGGAACGGAATAATCTGCTGACTGAATCCATTCAATATGGGCGTGCTTGTCAGGTTTTGCTGCTGCTGATTGTTCATTTGATGTTGTAATTGCGGCGGTTCGTGCACCCTCTGTTTCGGACCTCGGCGAGTTCCGTAAACATCGATTATCGGAAGAGGATTCGGTGTTCCGTCGGAGTTCAACACCATAGCGGGTTGATGAAGGTACTTTCTCAAATGCAGCTTGAGAGAATGACAATATTTCGATACGTAATTACAATCGGCGCATCTGTATTGGTACACCTTCGAATGCGACTTCTTGTGCGAGTTCAACATAGATTTGTTGACACACGAATAGTCGCATTCGTTGCACTTGAAAGGCTTCAGTCCGGTATGGTTCCTCATGTGATACTCCAGGTGATGCTTGTATTCGGTGACGAATGGACACTTGGTGCACTCCAAGCGCCTATCACCTTTTATGTGCTCACCGCTGTGCGTCCAGAAACTCAGCTTGGTGGTGGCAATAAAGTCACATTGCTTGCATTTGTATAATTTGACCTTTCCATGAGAATTGATCTTCGGCGTTTTGATATCCTCCTCCTCGTCCTCCTCATCCTCCTCCGGGTCTTCAATCGAATCATTTTCAGCTATATTAAGGCTCTTCGAAGAAATGCAATTGTTATTCTCCAGAGATTGCTCCATTTTTTTTAAATGATCCTGCTTGGGTTCTTCCGCAGTGTTCGGAGTCTTTGATTCTCCCGAAGAGGTAGAAGAAGTTGGACTGAGCTGCGGTGTCATCGCCATATTGGGAGCATTCTGTAACATGTTCTGCTGTTCCGGATTCGGCGATGAAGTTACAGGAAAATTCAAGTTGTATGCATATTTAGACACATGAGGATAGAAGGGTAGACCCTGTGGAGCCTGTTCTCGGTCGCTTCCTGGGGAAGAGTTAAATCCGGAATCGTTTCGGTCTTCGTCCATGAGTTCTTTTTCCTAAAAAATAAATAAAAAATAGTTTTAGACATGAATAGAAGAATCACCAACAATCACTATAATTAATTGATTTTTTGTGTAATTACCGGTATAAGAAGAGATGGCCATGCTTGCGACGGACAATTTGCCATATTCATAATCTGGGGGTTCGTGTATCCAGAAGATGGGTACGAAAGATTTCCTTGAACGTACGAAGTGGGCACATCCATAGCACCACCGCTCATCATCTTGTTTCAAAACAATACAATCTAGAAACGAAAATTATCACTTTAATAATCACGAAAGCATTGAAATTTCCAATTATTGGAGACATTATGCTCACCAACAGAATCTACGTTAATTAATCCAATGATCCGCACAACAAATTATTTAAAATGTCAGAACTGAGAAGTTCACTAGTATTTCTGGTTTTCAACTTTTTGCATCGATGTTAAACTCAGCTGTGACTTGCTTCGACTGCAGAGCTTCAGTTATGTACTAGCCATCAATAAGGGGCTGCAAAAACGACCGCCCATCCCCCACCGACGCAGACCAATCGTCGGTCATCCTTTGTACGAGAAAAAAAGTGAACACAAAAAAATATTGTTACAGCATAAATTTAACTATTTATTCTCAGAAAATAAATGATATATTAATTATTAAATAATTGAATAATTGCATGTTTATTATTACAATGAAAATCGTTCAAAAAGTGAATTAAAAATTAAACATAATTCCTTCTTTTTTTTAATAATTATGCCATAATTCTTAGCCGAATGGTAATAGAGGCTAATAAAGATTGTTATTATATGATTTTATATTGTATTTACTAAGTTTACTTTTCTGTTATTGCAAAAATGATTGTATTAATCATAAAACAATTAAATTTTGTCGCTTCAAATTGTGGGAAACTACAAAGGTTTATGATATACCTGTCTAAGCTTTACCTTTATAAGAGGCGTATAGTTATGTAACAGTTACCTAATACAAAGATAAAACTAATAAATTCTGTTTGTTATATTCTATTTATAACTAAATTCTATTTGCCGTTTCATAATATAATTGCAAACTTTATTGAAGTTAAAACTACCTGAAAATGATGTATTCATTCATTGAATACTTGATTTTATCGTGCCAAAGTGGTAATTAGTTTCTATTCGTAATTAATTAATTATTTACACAATTGTCTATAATAGTTTTGAAACTAATTAACAAATAATTTAATCACTGTTATTTTGTGCAATAACGACTTTTTAATAAATGTATATTTTTTATTTGTTTTTTGATAAAATGTAGTTTATTTTCAATTAAATTTTTTAAAAAATTGATTATTTTTAATTTATAGTAATGAAGGTTATTGACCAGCAAGTATACAAAACAAATAAACATTCATGATTCTAAATAAACATAAATAAATAAAATATACATAATTCTAAATATCGATTTAACGAATTTTCACAAAACTTAAGTTACTAAGAAATGTATGGGTGAAAATGAATAAAATATCGGTTTTCAGTGGAAGATTGATAAAACTCTGATAACAAGACTAAATTAAAGATTATATGAATCATATTATGCAATTTTGATGATAAACATGATTCATTAATCGATATATAATTATCATATTACGTTTATAGAATCTTGATGATAAAATTACATTTCTATTCATTAATCAAGGTATGATTATCTTGTTATACTTTCGTATAAAATAGATTGAATATAACAATGTAGAAAATTTACTTTTTCAATGAAAACACAATTTATAACAAAGTATCAAGTAAAGCGACCACTAAATGTGTCTACTCGAAGAAAAAAATATTTACTATAGTTAAAGTTTATTTTGTATTCAAAAAGCTTATAAAATTCGCTTAATATTTTGAATTTATACAGATTATAATGGAGCAGTTACAAAACTAATAGTTAAATCTATAACTATGAATTAGTAAAAAAATTAAGAATGTGCTTACACATTAAGGGTATATGTTTGAAATTTGAGTATATGTAAGAAATTTACTAAAAATAGTATTCGATTTTGGAATATATTCTGTTTCCTGAGTTTAGTTTCATTCTTTGAAAGTTTTCAGTAATTTACTTGTATTTTGATTGAAGATTTCAATAAAAAAAAATGGAAAAGGATTTGTTTTTTAATATTAAATATAGATTTATTAAAATTTTGGTAAATTGTCACAGCAACTAGATAGAAGAAGAAAATAAAACAAATAAATACGATGACTATTGTTACAATAACACGCTCACTATCGCCCACCCTATATACATCCTAACAAATTAATACCATTTCTTTATGAAATGAAAATGTTTCAATATTTTTGATTAAATCGCTCGAAAGCTTCCGATTAATAACTACTGATTAATAATAATAATAATTGTAATAAAAACTACGGAATTTACGTACTAGATTACATTAATATTTATTTACATCAGTCTTTGAGATATGGACCCAGAAATCTATACAAAAATGTTATAAACTAGAGCACACAATAAGAAAAACACTATTTATATAAATATCTTAACGTATAAAAATCTCTTTTATTTCACTTCTTCGGTATTAAAAAAATGGGTATATACATATTTCCTTGATATAGTTTCTAATGCTTGAATTCAATTTTATTAGATTCCATGCGAATTGGCAGCGGGGAATGTAATAGAATTGCAATTTAGCATTTTCAGCTGTTTTTATATTAGTGGACATTAATTCAATTTGAATAAATATATATTTTTCTCTTACAAACAAAAAAAAATTGCACTAATATCATTTCTGTTCTTTGACTAGCGTTCTTGTGTATACTTACATAACTCACAAAACTGCCGCTGCGGATAGTCGCGCGAGATATTCGAACAGAAATGCGGAAGGGCGAATATTTCGTGAAAGAATCCGAAACGTTCGTAAGAAAATGTTCATGTCTTGTAACCATATACTTCTTACTTGTGCTGCTTCCGGGCAATGTGGTTGTTGAATGATAACCTGTCCTTGCATTGGTCTCCGCACATGTTGCAGGTGAAGGGGTCCTGGAAACCGTGGTAACCCATGTGCATGGTGTGCAGGACGGCATCGCCGAAGGATATCAGGCAGAATTTGCACCTGAGATCTTCCTCGGACTCCGACTCAGGCTCAGGTTGCGGTTGGACCCTTTGAACTTCACAAGGCGTTGGTTTGGGAGGTGTGCATTCCTCTGGTACCGGAGCAACGGTCTCTGAGACTTCTTCATTGTCGCTCTGACCGTTGAACTGCTGAAGAGCCGCTCGGTCCAACTTGAACGCTTTCCCTTTCCGGCGGTTTTTCGTAGTATACATTTGTCTGCTCAAATCTAATATTTCCGTCGGATTCGATGGGTTCTGCTCGTCCATTTTTTCATTTTGTTCCTCCTCTCTACACTCCTCCTCGTCCGCATCATCCACCTTTGACTGTTCTACGATATGCGGAGGCATATTCGTGAACAAATTGTTAAAAGTGGAAGGAATGAATGGGTATGGGAACGGAATAATTTGCTGACCGAATCCATTCAATATGGGCGTGCTTGTCAGGTTTTGCTGTTGCTGCTGCTGCTGTTGCTGATTGGCTGATTGGTTGTTCATTTGATGTTGTAATTGCGATTGCGGCGGTTCGTGCACCTTCTGTTTCGGACCACGACGCGTTCCGTAAACATCGATTATCGGAAGAGGATTCGGTGTTCCATCTGCGTTCAACACCATAGCGGGTTGATGAAAGTACTTTCTCAAATGCAGCTTGAGAGAATGACAATATTTTGATACGTAATTACAATCTGCACATCTGTATTGGTACACATTCGAATGTGACTTCTTGTGCGAGTTCAACATCGATTTATTGACACACGAATAGTCGCATTCGTTGCACTTGAAAGGCTTCGATCCGGTATGGTTCCTCATGTGATACTCCAGGTGATGCTTGTATTCGGTGACGAATGGACACTTGGTGCACTCCAGGCGCCTGTCGCTTTTAATATGCTCACCACTGTGCGTCCAGAAGCTCAACTTGGTCGTGGCAACGAAATCACATTGCTTGCATTTGTATTTTTTTACCTTTCCGTGAGAATTGACCTTCGGCATTTTGATGTCCTCCTCCAGGTCATCGATCGAATCATTTTCAGTCATATTAAGGCTCTTCGGAGACATGAAGTTGTTCATCTCCACGGAACGCTCTAATTTTCTTAAATGATCTGGGTTGGGTTCTTCAGCGGAATTCGGAGTTTTCGGTTCTCCCGAAGAGGTAGAAGAAGTTGGACTGGGTTGCGGTGTAATCACCGTGTTCGGAGCATTCTGCAGCATGTTCTGCTGCTCGGAATTCGGGGATGAGGATGCAGGGAAATTCAAATTGTACGCATATTTAGGCATTTGAGAATAGAAAGGTGGGTGAGCCTGTTCTTGGCTACGATCGCTTCCTGGGGAAGAGTTAAATCCGGAATCGTTTCGGTCTTCGTCCATGGGTTCTTGTTTCTGTAAAATCCAAAAATAAAATGGTTTTAATATAAATAATAATAGAAAAATCACCAATAATCACTACAATTAATTGGTTTTTGGTATAATTACCGGTATTAGAAGAGGTTGCCATGCTTGCGACGGGGAATTTGGCATAATCATAACCTGGGGGCTCGAGTATCCAGAAGATGGGATCATTGGGTACGAATGATTTCCTTGAACATACGAAGAAGACACGTCCATACCACCACCTCTCATCGTCCTATTGCAAAACAATCAAATCTGCAAACAGAAATCATCACGTTAATAATCACGAAAGCATTGAAATTTCCATTTATTGATAATCCAATAGGAATGAATCTATTGTGCTTACCAATTTGAATTTGCGTTAAGTAATCCAATGATCTAGAATCCACACAATAAAGCACTAAAAATGTCAGAACTGGTCAGTGTCACTAGTGTTATTCTTGTTCAACTTTTTTCATCGATGTTGAGCTCAGCTGTCTCTTTCTTCGACTGCCGGGCTTCAGGAGTGTGCAGTCCTCTTTATGTGGGGCTGCAATTGTTTTGCCGCCCTCCCACCACTCCGATGCGGACCAATCGTCGGCCTCGCTTTGTGATGCCTGCACTCCCCAAAATATGCTCGACCACAAAAAAATGCAAGGACAATTATGAATTTTTCCCAATTTCTGACCCATTAGGTCTGTTTGGTCGATTTTATTATAGGCAATTTCTTGTTTTTTATTTTAAATGTAATCCCAGTTATATTTGATCTTCGTGTTTGGGTTCCGAAAGAAAAAATAACGCGACGACGGTTGCCATCACTTGCATCTGAAACACTTAATGAAAACACACAAAAAAATGAATTTAAAAAAAAATTCCATCATAAATGTTTGTATTAATTTCCATATAATTAAACGGAAATTAATGATATATTAATTAAGGAATTAATTAATAATTACATATTTATTATTACAATGGAAAACGTTTAATTAATTGCAAATATAATAAAATTATTAAATACAACCATAATTATTGAATTATATAACAATAAATATTGTATATATAAACATTATTGTAATGAAATATTATATTTTTTCCCTAAGTAATGGCAATGTATATATTTTTGTTTCTATTGTTAAAAATTCCTGCATGAAATTGAAGCAATTTCTCTTAGTGCAAATTTGAATGATTGTACCATAATGTATCATAAAATAATTAAATTTTGTCGCTTGGTTTTCAAACCCCGAAAAAAAAGTAGCGGCGGTATCTTCAAACTGCTGGAAACGGCAAAGGTTTACGACCTTTTTCAGTCGGCTAAATTTACAAGAGGCGTAATATTTATGTAAAAGTTACCATGCAAGGACAAAACTGGAAAATACTATTTGTAATATTATAAACAAATTCAATTTGCCGGACTTCTGTTTCAAAATATATCATATAAATGCCAACTTTATTGAAGTTAAAACTACTTAGTTTTCTCGTGCCAAAGTGGTAAATAGTTTCTATTCGTAATTAATTAAATGTTAACATTAATGTAACAATATTGGTTTTTTGACAATTTATTTTTAATTTATTATAATTTATATTAAATTAACACAAATAATAAAGAAACTAAACGAATTGAATTACACGAAGAATGACAAATAAATTTCATTTGATTTTCGGTAACATATTAGTTCAATTCGATGTGGTTTCAGGAAATATGAAAAGGTTACAGAAAAAATGTAAAATAGCCTCGGTTTTGAGCAGAATTGGGTAAAAAGGGTTTCCTTTTTTCTTCATTCTTCATCGGCCACTTCATCTGTCTGTCATCTGAACGGGTGCATCTGCGAAATGTATCAATAAATTCCCTCTTTTTTCTCCATTTCAGTGTGTGTTGTGCGTTTTTGCATCAAAACACACCAGATTTTGGGGTGCTTCCATTGTGTCCGCCCCCGTCGCTGCAAGTTTTTGCATAGAGCAGCTGCTCACTATAGGGTTACAATCTTTGAACTGACCATCGATTCCGCTTTCGGCCCGAAAGGATGGTAAAAAGGGTGAATATTATAATAAAAATCGTTTACCTACATCGAAAACCCGGTTTTTGTTTTGCATCCTCATCCGTTTTCCTTCCTTTCATACTTTCCTAACCAGTTTCTAACAGCACTACGCGAAAACAATGTCTTGACTCCTTCATTTCACTAGATTGTATTTTGTTAATAATATTTGGATTTGAAGTTTTCAAATCGTTACGAACGATTTACTAAAATTTCCTATAATCAACCAACAATCATGGAAAGTAGGCAAGAAAAAAAATTGGATGGAAATCGCCATGTTTTAATAGTAAATTAATTACCTTTTACTGCGTTTTAATTAAAGAAAAAATGGTAACCTTCGAGTATTTTCTTTAAATTTTAATAATACACTTTTTTACCGCACAAATTGATGAACATTTTTCTGATGATACGTCTGGTTTTCAACTTCTCAGAATAATCAAATTTTATTGCAACAACAACTACAAACAATAGTAATAAAGAAATACAAAGAAATAAAAACCGTAAGTTTCAACCCTTAAAACTTTAATAATACAAAACACAATTATTTTTCCATTTGAAGATTTTCAGATTGAGACGTGTTTTTTTTTTCAATATTATGTAATATTTGAAGAAGCTCTGATAAAAATATTTTAATAATGTGTAATTATTAGAAAATAAAAAGAAAACACAATCATTACCAAAGGGCTATAGACAGTAGGTCTTTCTATCCGGTTTTAATAGTATTTTATGTAATTACGACTGAATTGTAAAAGGTTTTTAATGCTATCAAAATTATTTTCTAATTTCTCCTGACCATTTACACTTTTAACCGGTCGTTAATTTTTAGTTTGACAATGCCCCTGTTTCTTATTTTAACGTAATTGCCATATTTTTTGGTTGAGAATGCATCTTTTGATAACATTTTATGGTGTTACTAATTACAGAAGATTCATGCAATAGTCTTAAAAAGTAGGTAGTCGATTTTGGCAATTTCGTGGAATCATTAAGACTGCTTTGGGTACGTAAACACGATAAAATAATTTCAAGATAACGCTTAAAATACATGCTTACAGAAGATTAGTAAGCTTCGAAACTAATGCATCATTAGAAAAGTTTACTAAATAACAATATGCAAATCACGGCTAATTCTGATAAAATGCATATATTATGGACGGAAAGACCCATTTCTTGTCTTTTTCTTTGTATTTCTGGTATATTGAGTTTATATTTGTGCACCAAATATTAGTATTATTACATATATTAACTTATATTTAGAATAAATCTTTAAAAAGTATGTTTAAGAAGATACAAAATGAGATGTTTCAGAATGTTTTAAAATCATTTTTGCAATATAATAAGTGTTCAATTTATTAATTTGAAACAAAACTAAAACTAATATTTCTAAAGTTGCTTGAATTGTTTAATTTTTTAAAAGTTTATAGATTTAATACTGATTTGTGAACATTTTGTTCCTATATTAATAATAAATCAAAAGACTGTGCACTAAATACGCATTGCCATAAGATGTAGAAGTCCAATGAAAATAATAGCATTAATTGAAAAAGTTATGAAACTTTTCCGTTCAGTTTGTATGTGTGTTTCTGTCGGGAGGGACGGTAGGGAATGTGTAGTATTGATTCTGTGCGATTTTGTTGAAGTGATGAGTGGGCAAGTTTGTTTTTTTTTAAGAGGGTCGGTCGCTCAGGAAAAGGCGAAAATAACGCCGAAAATACAGACGCACACACGTACATAAAAGGGTGTAGGGCGGCTGTGGGGTGGCCAATCGAAAACATGCGAGGGTGGAAACGCATTTCAAGGGGGTGAATGAGAATTGCGAAAAGCGGAGAGAAAGAGAGAGCTGTTTTAATATATATTTGAGATAGGGGAAAATGAAAATCTATCCCTTCGCTGGAGGCGAAGAGTGAGAGAGAGAGAGAAAAAAGGGGGAGCGAAAAAAAAAGGGATAAATAATGGAAACGAGAGACGGAAAAAGCAAATAAATTCTGGTGGGTTCGAGTATATTACTGCTGGAATAAACAAATAGATGGATATGGGAATATGCAGGAGGTTTCGGAACGATACGTAAACAATAGTTGAACACCACGATTGTAATAATAATCAATGGTTTTGCAGAAACGAAATGTTTATTGAATGCACGAAATTCGATAATGAAATGCATTCGAAACATTGAGAAAGAAATAAGTTGAAAATTTTGGATATTTTAAAATATGTATGTATAATTTGATCCAATTTCGAATATCGAACAATAATCATATGAAATCAATCAAATTTACATTCGTAAAATACATATGGAAAATGTTGTTAACTAAGATAGTTCGAAAACCGAATTTGAATAAAAAAAAAGTTGTAAAAACCGCCAAGAACGTTTATTTTGTATTTTTGCTAATAAATATGATAATTTTCAAGAAATATAAAGTATATCAAATGTTGATTATTGGTAATTTGCTACTATATTTGTTCGGAAACTGAAATTATATGAAAATATAGACCGTAAGGATTTAGGCTATAGCCTGGTAAACGTGACTAATAATGTTCAAAACCTATTTCAAATATTATATAATAAAATCAGTCTAAACATACATTTCTTAAAAGCTTTATTGCAGATTTATGTGTTCGTAAACCGAATTTACGGCTTAGACGTATCAGTACATACAGGTTTTCTTTAATTATCTAATAATATTACATATTGTAATTATGCATTATTTTCTAAACAATTTATGTCCTAATAAAAAACGACGAATCTGTAAAAACTAACACGATATTAGCAAATAACGTGAATAAAAGGTAAAAAGTCATCATCTACCTGTATTCACTGCACCCCAAATTCAAAAAATGTATATATACGTATAAAGAAGCACCACGTTAAAAAAAACGCCACTACAACCTGCTCTTTTTTAAACACAATGCACCCCTCGATCACGAGTGAAACGTGGAAAACGAGCAGAAGCAGCAGCAACAACCTGCAAAGGTTTTTTTTAACGAGGGGTCGTGGTCTCCTTTTTTGTGCGGCGTGTAAAACGTTTAGTAAGCTACTTATTGGGTGTTTTTCTTTCATGCACCCCACCCGAATTCAGGCATGTATTTTTAGCAGCCCCCGTATTACGGATTTAGAAAACTTTGTTCGAGGGATGAAGTCTGCTTGGATTCCAGTCCCAATAAGAATGGAAACGTCAAGTGAATTTTTACGTGAGAAAAAAAAACGTAATTGATTACGATATTTCACACAGAAAATTACAAGATTTCGTGATAAAAGAGAACATTGTTATGGGATTATTCGATTTCAGGAAACGAATTCATGAATAGAAATAAATAACTTAGTTTTTGTTGTATATTTGACTAATACTATTAAGTATTATTTAAGACTTGAAACTGAAATAAATAGTTTAAATTGCTTTTTATTATTACTGAAAATGTTAAATTAAAACTTGTAAGAAATACATAACTTTAATTAATAATTTACCCAAGAAATTTGTTTTTATTTAATAATAAAGAACTACGAGTAGTTATAGTTGTAAATACCTTAATAATAATAAATTTGAAATATATAATAACACTAATTGAACATTAATCTGCATTTTTTAAACAAATGTGTATTTATTTGTCCATTTACATGAAATGGACAAAAAGAAGGAATTAGGTGTTAAATTTAGATCATAAATTGCAGCGAATGCAGTACTCCAATTATTACGCTTTTCTCACGTGTTTTTGCTTTAAAAACGGTAATCTAATCGAGGCAGGAAGATTGACTTCTTGTTTACGTGAATTATCGCGGTACCCTGCTCCTTTATATCTGTGTAACTTTGCGAAAGAACCAAAAAACATATTTGTTATTGGAATGACGACCCGGAGGAAATAGAGATACAAAGAATATAATAACATACGTGGAAATTGATTGCGGGTTGCGCTGTGTCATTTGACGGATTCGTAAAGCATGGACAAGTGCAATTAGGAACCACGTGGTTGGGTCTGGAGCACGTGCTGATGAGATCTTGCACGCAGCCTCTTCGGAATCTATTTGGGGCCTCCGGGGGCTTCCGTAAATAAGATTAGACTACTTCAATGTGGGCTTCATTAGATACGCCTACTACAAGTCGTTAGGGAACTGACCTAAGATGATTCCTTCGGAAAGAGAACACGAAAATATTTTGATCCACCCAACACTTGGACAAAAATTATCACACAAACTTATATCGAAAACATCTCTGTTATTTCTTTTTTGTAAAAAATAATTTGGAACAACAACTTAATTAATTATTTGTTTTTAATAATTTTTAATCTTTTTATTCATTACATTTTTATTGTGACCGCACGAAATCTGCTTGATAATTTAAAAAAATAACAATGCGGTTTAATCACTGATAAAATTAGTATAAATAAATGCAATAATAAACATTATCTGTTGCAATAGGATTTGGTTTTTCCTGCTGAATCCAATTATCTGTATAAAAACAATTATTTTCACAAATTCTTTCTTCTATTTCGGTATTTATATCATTAAAAAAGATTGGTTTTTATTTATTAATTAATATGTTATTCACAAAATCTTGAAGAACAAATTGTCTGGATATTATTCATTTGTGTATACACCCTTGAGAATTACCACACATGACGTAACACTTGCCAAGTCTATTGACAAGTATTGGATCAATTATTGACAAGTGGTTTGCAAACTAACCTAAGGTGTCAACGCAGTACCTTATACTTGTCAAATAAGATGACAAGTACATGTTAAGTGTTGGAAATGTTGATAATGATACTTTTCACTATCAAATATGTTACATTCAATAACTACTTTAGATTTATAATTATTGAAATGTAATTAAAGAAAAATATTTAAAAAAATATAATTTGTAAATGGTTTTCCGTTGATTTCTTTACTTTTTTTGCTAATAACTTAATCGAAGTTATGTATAATGATATTAAAGAATATTAATTTGTTCAATTATTGTAATTAAGAAAGTAAATAAAAGTTGAATTTTTTCTTTTTTTTGATAAAGAAAATATCATAATATTAAAAACAAAGTTTATTTGATTAAATGAATAACAGTATTGAAAATTGCAAAGAAATGTGTTATTAATTAATATTATAGCATTTATGGTGAAATGGTTTCATTTAGAGAAGTGAAAATTTGTATTGACAATTTCTGCAATTGTAGTTCAAAATCTGCTGCTGCTTTCATTTGTATAGGAATTGTCTGAATTGGATAGTGTGAGAATAGTAAATAATTTTTCCATTTTTACGATACTCTTTGAAATGCAACTGACGATAAAATGGAAAAACGGTTATGTTCCGTATCGGAAAAGTCGTTATTGGAGCAGAGTAATAAATGCGTTTGAAATGTTAATTTTTGCAGGAGAGGAGTGTTTTCCATCGTTCCGACTCTGATTGTCTGCAGTGTGTCGTAGAGAAGGTATTGAAAAATTGTTGTGTGTTTTCATCTCAATTTGCACGGGGGGGTCAAAGCTTTTAACCTCGGCCCGTCGTCAAACAAAGAGTTCGAGGGCGCAGATGCCCCAATTCCATCCTCCGGCCCTTTGTTCCTTGACCATGGGTCAGCGTTTTACAATGCATAAGGTCATATAAATCACGTATCGAACAATCGGGATGCGGTTGACTCTTGGCCCCTGCATCTGTTCTTCCGCAATAAATCGGAAACCTTTCGTTTCCTACGCCGAAAATTATATCGGTCCGCAATTTTTCAAGTGTTGCAGCAACAACCGTTGGAACGGATTTTTTCTCTCGCCTTCTTCTTCTTCCCATACTGGACGGTGAGTGGGAAACCGTGTTTTTGGCACCTCTCACTCAAGTGGCTGGTGTTTTTGAGGTTTTTGTTGTAAATCACTTCGAGAATTAATGTTTTTCCTCGGTGTCCAAATCCCGCATCGGACGGAAGTTGAGAAGCCACAGGAGACCGCAGACCTTGTTAGCAAAAAATGTCGGAAGCGTCGCACATTCCGCACGGTTTCGGAATGCGGAGGAGGATGGTCCCAAGGAGGGCCCAACGCTAATCATCGGGGGAGGGCGGCTAAGAATTTGAATTTCCGTTTTTAATCTTCATCGGATCAATTAAATCGGGGGATTTCTTCGGAATCAGGGGTGGAAGGCGTTCTAATGAAACAGGGTTAGGGAAGTGCGGCCATACATCAGGGGGAAAGGAAAAAAATCCCCCAGACTCGCCGGAAAAAGGGGGAATCCGAGGGTAAAAAAGAGGAGAGGAAAATTTATCTCGCGTTTGTGCTACGTGACCACGCCGGACCAATGGCATCAAATACACGCGGGATGGAATACACTTTTTTCCGTCTTTTTCTCACTCCCGCATTCACCAATTCGTTCTTTCTTCATCCTCGAGGGGTCAACGCGAAGGGAGAAAGAATAGGAAACGGACTCCGCTCCGACGACTTTTTTTCTTCTTTTCTACTCTTCTCAGTTTGGCCTTGCAGACCACCCCAGCTTCGCAAAAAAAGAATATATAAGAAAGGGAGAGAAAAAACGACGAAGGAGGAAAATCACAATTTATATTAATGCGAAAAGACGAGGAACAGGAAAATAAAAGAGATGAGCTCATATCTTTTTGTGTGCAGCTTTTTCCTAGATTGCTTCTGAAATATTTAGAATATCTCCAGATATTGTGCTAAAACACGCATCGATGTTGATGTTAATCCGCTTTGGATCAGCGTATTCCATTTAATATTCCATTGATCCAATACAATGCTATAGTTAAGTTTACCTCCTTTATTTCCTTTAATAAATGAAATACGTATAATACTCTAATAATTATATTCTAGTTAAGTTATTAGTATCTGAAACATATTTTCATTGAAATTCTTATGATGAAAGATTTGTATATTTTTTTATGAAAAGTGTGTTGTTCAGTAAAAAGAACTAATTTACTACTTTTACTACAAATTAATATCATAAAAAACAAAATAAAACAACACAAAAATCAGGTTTGCCAACTAAAAATAACTTAATATGTCCATTAATTTGATGTTTTTGAAAATTTTAGAAATTTTATAGATATTAAATTAATGATTTCCACCATTTCTTTGCCAAAATTCGAAAACAAAATAAAACCGTTTTTGTAGAATGATATTCAAATAGTGATCTTTGTCTAAAAAAACTTATAAATCTATATAAAAAATCAGATTTTCCAACTAAAAAATAAAGTTTTTGTACTGTATTTATGTTCATTAATTAACTATTTGATGTTTTTACAACATTTTGCAAAATTTTATAGATATTAAATTAATGATTTCCACCTTTTTCTTTGCCAAAATTCGAAAGCAGAATAAAACCGTTTTCGTAAATCGAGATTCAAATACTGGTTTGTGTCTAAAAAAAAC
>JAFMTC010000064.1:115473-160076 GCA_018845635.1 Nicrophorus orbicollis | reverse complement strand
TTTTGTACTTAATGTATGTTCATTAATTAACTATTTGATGTTTCTACAACATTTTATATATATTAAATTAATCATTTCCACCTTTTTCTTTGCCAAAATTTGAAAACAGAACAAATAAAATCGTTTTCGTAGAATGAGATTCAAATAATGATTTGTGTCTAAAAAAACTTGTAAATGTATATAAAAAATCAAGTTTTCCAACTAAAAAATAAAGTTTTTGTACTTAATATATATCCATTAATTAACTATTTGATGTTTTTACAACATTTTATAGATATTAAATTAATCATTTCCACCTTTTTCTTTGTCAAAATTCGAAAATAGAATAAAACCGTTTTCGTATGAGTTTCAAATACTAATTTTTGTATAAAAGAAAACTTGTAAATCTATTTAAAAAAACAGCTTTTCCAAGTAAAAAAATAAAGTTTTTGTACTTAATTTATGTTCATTAATTAGTTATGTGCATGTTTTTATAACATTTTGTTAAAATTTAGAAATTTTATAGATATTCAATTAATAATTTCCAATTTATTTCAAGTGATTTTTGCTTTAATATAGTATTTTGAAAAATAATTAAATTTACATTTTATTATCTGTACAAATTGAGTATTTATATTGAGAAGCAATGAATAATTAAATAGTACTTATAAATACAAATATATATAATAAGTAATTAAGAAGTTTTATTTTCTTTGTTTTTGTTTTAGAAATATTTCAGTAATCGAAACTTGGTTTGTTTTCTTTCTTTTCTCTTTCCTTTTTCGAGTATCGTTCTCCAATCAGAAGAAGATTTATACGAATATCTTTCCCGATCCATGGTCGTTAATTGGTCAGGAAATATACGAGCGTATGATGCATGTGCTTCGGCCACGGTTCTTTCCAAACCGAAATGCGCGAAATTAACAATCCCCTCCACTGATTTATGGACCGCATCCAGAGCGCATATCATGTGGCCCTTATTTCCTGGTTGGGAACAATACGAATGCAAAGAATGTAGGCTGCACACTCAAAAAAAAAAACGAACGCCAGCAAAAAAAAGCAGCAAGAAGAAACATATGGAAGAGATTTTGCATCGACTGTTATTCCAAGTATCCTCCCAGTCCCGATTTCATAAAATAGATGTATTCTATTCCATTAACAAACTAATGGTTTCGAGAATTTTATATAATATATAGACCGAAGGGATAATCCTATCTCAATAAAAGTAAATATTGCGCGTGCCCAATTTTTCGGCAGGAGACGACGTAATTGTTTCATTGTTGCTAAGGAATTTTATTGCAGGCATTGCGCCGGAAAGGTGTCTCTTTTCAACTGTTATGCAATGAAGGGTTAGTTAAGTTAGTGGCAGGTATTCACTTCGCAGACAGAAGTTACGTTGCTGGCGGTTTTGCACCAAATTTGTGCGACCGTTTTACCTCAAGTGCAATGAGTGAGCTTAAAGTGTATTCGCAATGCAAAACGTACCTGCCTAGAAACTCGCATTCCAAAAAACTGATGTGAAATGGTGTCGGTTCGAACCCCATCGCTGACCGATTAATCAAAGTAATGAAGGCTGGACTCAAGTTCAGAACCATTGAAAAAAACAACAACAACTGGAAACTTTTTGTTAAATTCTTAAGTTAACAATAAACTGTTGTCATAAAACTTATTTATATTTCATTGTTAAACAGAAAATAATCCGGAATGCTTTTAAATTCTCACTTTAAATGATTAATTCTAAACCCAAAATCGATTTGTAACGAATAGAAATTAAACACGTTGTTATAACATTTGTAAATACATGGAAATTTTGAACACGAATTAACTTAGGTCTGTAGCCCCTTGATTGCATTTGTGACTAATAAAGTGTGATATTGTTATTGACCACAAATTAATTCATGTTTTATATTTCATTTCACAATAAACTATTAAAGACATTTCAAATGGAATAGATACAATTAATATGAATATGCACACAAATACTAAACTAAAGAGTTACCTTTTTCAATTCCCGGTTCAAATTGTTGTTTGCAAACTCGATATTATATAATGCTCCACTGGAAGATAGGTAACAGTAACTTCTCTTGAAAGTAAATACGTCTGAAAGACATCTTCAACTCAGAAATTTTTAAAAAGACATCTGTAACTTTGAGAGATTCTCGGAAGACTATACGCGTATGTAATTGGGAAGCTCCTTTATATAAGTTTTTCTCCATTTCATCGTATCGTATTGGAAGAATGATAAAATGTCTTTGTTGAATTTATCATTAACATTAAAACCACATTGATAGCAGTTGCATTCCTAACATAATAAAAGAAACAGTTTTACTAATATATTAAACTAAAGTGAGTTGACGAAAAAATCGAATAACGAATTTGTATAATTCATATTACAAACACATGTTCTAACTTTACGTTGAATACCTTTTTATCATTAGTTTTGGACGTTAGGAACTTAAGTTGTTTCTTAAATTGATTATATCGGTTAACGAACAATATAGAAAATGGCGTGTTTTTGAACGAATTATGCAATGAAATTACATAAAAGTAATTACGTTATATTATTTTATAGAAAATGTATATAACAGAAAATTTTCCTGTCGAGAATGACGAAACTCGTAACCTATGGACTCTTTTTTTCTACATCATTTTACATGAAGCAGTTTGTTAGAAATTTGATATCAAACTAAATATGTGCTAATCGATTGTTACTAGATAGTATAGTTATCGATAGAAACGTAGCAACTAGCTGTGAGCAAAGTCCTAAAGTCCATCTTGAATTTGGGGGCTGAAGTTGAAGCTCTCAAACAAATTGGAATTTGTACAATTTTGTAACTAGACGAATTTCAATCTGAATCTTTTAATTTCAGAACATGAAGCAATATAGAATTAGATGCATACAAATTTTAAGACTCAGGCTTATTTTAATTTGAAGGACCCACGCGAATTTTGTTTTGAGGGCCCACACCCAAATATAAATAAACCCATTGAAAAGAGTTTGCGCATTATTACCTGCTTTACATCATATTAACAATAGGTTTATCAAATTATTGTTAATTATTACATATAAATTGTAAATAAACAAACCCTATTATCCATTAGTCACAATAAGCAGTGCGGTCAATTGACGCACGAACACTTTTGGGAAATATTTGGGCCCACGCACGCTTTTGGGAACCACGTGAATTTTTGGGGCCCACAGAAAATTTAATCGTCATCTACTAAAGAGACTAACTATTAATGTGTACAAAAGCGGACAGTATATTATGTTATTGTTAATTATTACATATAAATTGTAAATAAATAAACCCTATTAACCATTAGTCACAATAAGCAGTGTCAATTGACCACACGGATAATTTGGGCCCACGCACGCTTTTGGGAACCACGAGAATTTTTGGGGCCCACAGAAAATTTAATCAGTAGATGTACTAAAGAGACTAACTCTTAATGTGTACAAAATTCGTCTTAAAATTGGAGTGTGTTTTATGGTCCGAAAATAAAATTAAAATACAAATCTGAAAACGTGGGATTACATTGTACGTCTTATAATCGAAAACTAGATAATTAAATCATGCGAAATTAAAACTAAACTAAATACAAATTAATTTAGATTCTCTTCGGGGGTTAATGAAGTGTGCTGCGAGTAGAATCGGTGCGAAAGAAAACTGTAATATTGATGGATTTAAGGGGTGATTAGCTAACGAAAGCAAACACGGAATGGAGGGAAAGCAAACACGTTCATCCCTCGAAAATAATGCGCAGCTCCGTGTGTTGATGATTTTTTGAGTGTGAATCATTAGTTTAATTACTAACGAAAATACGCGCGCCCTTTCGCCCGTTATTTCGAGCTCCTGCTCCGAAAAACCTGTCAATATGATTGAGACCTGACAGATGTATTATTTCAACCACATGTGCCCGATGCGGATACAATTTTAGAGCGGTAACAAATCGCTTGTTTCCACCGAAGAAAACACTCGATGCAGATAAAACGAAGCATAAATATAGAAAAAGAGAAGATTCGGTAGGAAATTGTCAATTATTGATATTGCTCATATTGTGTCATAAGCGTTTACGTGTGGGATATTGTTGGGTTTCCTGTTGTGGGTAGGTGAAGTGGACGGACATCGCGTTGACCGTCGTCCGAAATATTCCCCGTCTCGCCCAGCCATTGTCCGAAAACGGGGGCGGAACGGGCGGTCATTATTTCAGATTACCACTGCAGAATGATGGGGTGGTTTTTGTTCGATTTTATTTACTCTCGCTCGCCCGCAACTGTATTGATTAGAGACGTTTTCTTTTCTCTGATTCTTTCCTCTCTCTTCCTCTCCTCCTCACGTCTCATTCCGTTTTCCTTTTCCGCCGCTTCCGCAAAATATTCCATTTTCGATTCACGTAACCCAATAAGTGCGAGAGACGAATTCTATCCTCCATGGGAAACTAAATCACAACGCTCAAATGCGTTACAACAACAAATCTTTGTGAACGTCGTTCTGTAATTGTAGCATTTTCCATCTTGCTTACAGTCAAAAATGATACATAACTCTAAATGAAAACTATCAATTTACTTAATGGCAATATAACAAATTATATAACTTGTGTACAAGTTATACAAGGAAGTAATTCATATGTGCAAAGAAAAGAGGTAAATTTTGTTGCCCATATTTAACTTGATAGCAATTAATTCAGAAGACAAGACGTGATTCCATAAAATTGTTATACAAATTTATGAATGTAAATGACAATTATGTAATATGCTTTTATTGATAAATAAATGCTTATAATGCCACAAATTATTAGAGAATATAAAATTCATAGTTAATATTAATTAACACACTTGTATAATTATAATTGATTTTTGATGTCACAACTAAGTATTTACTACTCTACTAAACTGTTGCTGAAATAATTGCATCATCTATTTTCTTTATGTAGGGATTTGCAAATTAAAATAGAGAATTTTCTAGGTAAAATAGCAAAGTTGCACTTTTCTCCTCGATAATCCGCATTAACACCAATCCACAAAAGGTTTAAAGACATATTTTTGTAATTATTTTACTTATTAAAATTCCAAGAATTATATTCGACAGGTAAAATTTATTTCCAAGAAGCAATTAATAAAATAATGAAAAATATTAGAAAGTTTTAAGCCAAGTAATTTCTCTTGTTTTCAAATCCATTTAACTAAATTTATCAATATCCAATTTACCACCAATTTAATAATAACGTTAAAATATGCAGTTTACTAGTCTTTTCGCCCTCATTTTGTCAATAACTCCGACAACGAAATAGTTATATAACAATTTTGTTTCATAATATTGATAATTCTTGGAAATACTAAGTATCTAAGAAATTGTTGTGCGTAAAATATGAGAAAAATGTCGTTTTTCAGTGGAAGTTCAATAAAGTTGTTAACAATACTAAATTAATGATACTATAAGAATCATATTATGCAATTTTGATGATAAAAATTAATCAGTAATCGGTATAGTTATCACATTACGTTTTTTAATATATTATAGAATTTTGATGATAAAATTGGATTCCTATTCATTAAACAAGGTATGATTGTTTTGTTATGCACTTTCATATGAAAAAGAATTTTGAAAACATAAAATTAAATTTATATCATTATTGTATAACAATATTGTACATTGTTTTTAATGAGTCAAATGTAATGTTGATGAATGAATTAAACAAATTTTCAAGAATTATAACCTAGAAATACAAAGATTAAACCTTTACTAGTTAAATCTAAAACTATAGTAATAACCTTATTATATAGTCAATGTAAATAACATTAATAACAATGTACGATTCTATCAATTATTGGTGTGTTTTCAATGAATCATTGTGAATTTTGGTCGAGTAAACTTTGACTTTGACTTTTAATGATTGTTTGAAGTTGCAATTAATGTGAGACCCTTTTTGACGTGGTGAAGACCTCTAAATTTATTAAAAGTCAATTATGTCCATCCAGAGATTTCCATCGTTCATCAGAATCTGGTGGTATGAAACGATGATCTGATGCGGGCAGATTGTCCATACGACTTACCAGATAAGTAAAATAATATTGTCGCCGTCCTAGAATCTGATGGTGCGAAACACTCTTCAATTTGCAGAGGACAGACACAGATCCGGTAAAACATCTTTACAATAAGAATTGTCGAACATTTTATTTTAAAGCTGTACCATCCACGTTGTCCCTGATTGTTTCACCACCACTGAACTGAAGAACAACCTGAACGATCACACGCGTCCAGATCACAGTTGAAAACAACCGTGAAGCGTGTATTTGTAACGAAAAAAACACAAAAACGTGCACGAATGAGCGATGATAAGAGAAGTTTATTTATTTCTCTGAACGTTCCGAAGAAAGAAGTAGTTCTTTTGAAGCTACTAATAGTTTAAAAGAACTACAAAGTTAATCAAAGTTAATTACTTATATTCATTTCATTACAAATAAATAATAATTTACTTTGATAATATTTCGCAACAAAAAATCAGTTTTCAGTAGCTTCATAGCTTATAATGTTAAATGAAACAAAACTTTATTAGCTTCAAGATAAGTTATTAGTAGTTTCAAGGAAACATTAATTGAAATTAATTGGAGTAAACCAGATCTTTAACGAATTTGCTATGCTAAATATAAGCAAAAGTAATTATAATTTCTAATTAGATAAAGTGACAGCATTTTAATTTTATCTCATATTATCATTCAATTTTCTGTAGTTAATAATAAATATATCAATTTTCGGTAAATTATTGAAAACGTAAACACATAACTCCAGATTTCACATTAATTCAATCAAATTTTAAAGTTTATTATTGAAATATCGCAAATACTGTAAAACTTAATAACAGGTTAATATCATACAGAATCAACATTGAATTATGTTCAGTTTCAGAAGAAATAGATCAAGTTATTTAACTTTGTGACAAATGTGTAAAATGTAGTTATTTTTTTCACAGTCTCAACATTTAATTGTAAAAATTACAGATTTATGTTTGTTTTGCTTTAATTACAGAAAAAAAGCATTGATTTTCAAAAATACGCAACTTTTTTTGAAAAATTTCTCAATTCGTTGAATAAAATCTTAAGACAAAATAACATAATACAAAACAGATTTGTGGAATTTCGCTCCTCTTTTACACTCCATACGGTTTTTAAGCTGTTCTGCATATTCTTTTTCATCAACGTATATATATATATATATACATTTTTTTTTGGATCTCCGATGTTTGAGAAATAATTAAGTTTCCGCCCATTTCCTCCAAAAATTTCGGACTGCTTTTCGGCAAAGGCAAAAAAAAACATATACACACAGACGCACACACTGCTTGGATGGAAAGAATCATCTGGGATGGGTTCCCTATTAATTTATTACATAAGTTCTCTCGACGCTTTTTTGCTTCCTTATATCCCAGTTCGTTTTTTTTTTGTGTTGTTGTTGCTGGGTGCCCTCTTCTTCTTCTCCAGCCTAAAACATGTGTTGGTCACTTTAGGCCAGAGTCGACAAAAGACATGAAACTTCTCTTTTTTTGTGTTTGTGTGTGACTCCTTCTCCTTCCTCGGCCGATGCCATTTGTAACACATTCGAGTCTCTTTTTTTTGCTACGTTCTTCTCAGTCCGCAACGTCTTTTGTTACGGACATATTTCGGCCACTTAATCTTCCGAAAATGACACACGCACAGTGATATATCGAAGCACAAAAAAGCTACTGAATGAATGTACTCAGTATGTGCATTATGCGCGTTTCCTTCTTTTTAAAGAATTCACTACAGATTCTTGGAATTTCACGTTATAACTGATCATTCACGTATACTTTTTTAATGCCTCAAATCAAGAAAATATAACACAAACTATGCTAAAGTTTTTGAAAACCATTGAAAATAAAAACACAACATTTCACGTAGTTTTAATTAATTTTCTTAAATTGAATAAATTATGAAAAAGTTATACGTTTGAAGTTGAAAAACTGAAGAAGCTGTAATGAAATTACAATAGTTTTTGAAAACCTTTGTTAATAAGAAATATTTAGTTATATTTTTCAAGTATATTGTATGAAAAGAAAATAGTTTACAATTCTTTATATTTTTCACCCAAGTTTAAGTCAAATGAATAAATAATGCCAAAGAAACAAATAAAAGATATAGAAAATCACTGATTAAAAACGATGAAAATATGTATGTGGTTTAAAATAAACAGATAATTCTGTTTAATTTGAAAACAAACTATTATTTAGATTATGTTTATTTACTTTTTTTAATGAACAGACAATTTGTACACAATATAGAGAAAAAGTTCGTTCCGTGCACATTTTTACGGTTGGCCTAGTTACGTCTGCAAGATGAATTTATGGACTCGAGGAATGCACAAAATGATGTTTGTTTATCAGCGAAACTCTCTTTCTAACACGTTGTTAATGTATTAGATTACGTCTCTTTCTTACGCATTATGTTTGGATGTATTTAGGGCGTAAAAAATAGATTGTTTAGCTTCAGCATCTCCGAGTCTTACAAGTGTGAGAAAGTGATTGAAACGTGATGCAAGGCTCTAGTTGATATAAAACACGATGAAAACAACACGTTATTTCATATAGTCCGGATTCACTACATTGAAATTTCAAAACAAACTAAGTTTTATTTGAGAAAACTCAACTATTTCATACATAAATGATTTATTTGCTTTTTTAATTTCCTCAATTAGTCCAGCTTTAAGATATATTGCTTTATATTTATATAGTGTAGTGTCTATTAATGAACTAGTATTATGTAATAATTGGGTAGAAAAACTGTTTTTGGATGAATATTAATGTATTGATTGTTCATTTAAGATGATTAATCAAATTATTATTGGCATCTGTGACGAAACTTCGGCAGGCGTGTTTAACATCATTACTGAAAGTCTTTAAGTTTTCTATTATTAATGATCACTGACCGAAAACGAAAATATAAGGTTCTAGGTTCAAAGCACACAAATCTCAGGGCCGTCTTGTCCATTAGGTATACTCGGTAGATCTTCGAGACGTTTTGAGGCAGACGTAAATGCAGTTTAAAAGTTCAGAATTCAAGTATATATATTTAGTTGTTAAGTTGGTAAGATGCTAATAACTTGCTGTTAAGTTGGTAAAATGCTAATAACTTGTTGGTAAGATGCTAATAACTTGCTGTTAAGTTGGTAAAATGCTAATAACTTGTTGTTAAGTTGGTAAAATGCTGTTTCTAAGAAAACAATAACTAGGCTTAGGACCCACAACAACCTTAATGCGGCTCTGCAAATACTTGATGATATTTCGTAATGATATATTAAGAAACTATTGTAATTATTTCTTTAGCTAGTTCAGTAATATGAATATATTAGTTCAATAATGCAGCAAATCCAATTATAAACTTAAAATCTGCAAACAATACCTGAAAAATCTAGAGAGTGAATATTGATTTTTTTAACAATTTAAAAAAATGTAAGTTGGGATAAGTTTTTGAAACATTATTGCAACAAATTATGTTACTGTAAGTATAGATAATTACTTTGCTTACCGCAAAAACCTTCTTTTTTTGTTATTTGAATAGAATGAAAAGTAAAGCTTTTTTACGACCGAATTTTCAGTACTTACAGCATAATACTATATTGCAAACTACTGATCACTTCAACAAAAGCTTTTTATGCTGGTTTCCCATGTTTTTTACGATATTTTGCTGCAATAAATCAACCTTAAAAAAAGGTCCGAACCAACTTTGCGCATTTCTTTTAGGATCATAATTCCATCATGAAAAGTGTATGAGAGAGAGAGAGAGAGAGAAAGAAAGAAAAGTCCGGCAAGGTCCTTTTTTTCGGCGTCCCTTCTTGTACGAACATTTTCACTTTTTTTTTGTCTCTTCTTCGACTATTATTTTTTCGTCTTGGCCACATTGTGCAATCTCCGCTTTAATTTCTCGAGAAAACTTTCACCTCTTGCACCAAATGCTCTTTTTTTTGCATATTACGCAAATTGCGGGTAGACCTGAAAAAGAGGCTCCAAAACAAATGCAACAATGAGGATGGATGTGGGAGAGAGAGAGAGAGAAAGTGAGTGAAAAAAAAAGACTGATACGAAGATGAATGTTTTGGGGTGGCCGAGCAAACAGAAATTAATTTCTGAACGTTTATCTTTTTAGTTACAAACCGTTGATTTCACTATTGATATTACTTTTATCGCCGAAAGCAAAGAAGAAATCTGGACGCGCGATAAATTGGAGACAAAGCAAGAATAACGTAAAGAAAGGCATGTGTCTTTTAACGTCTTTATCTCCATTTGTTTCTGTGTGTTTTCAAATCTTTCCTAGCGCCAACCGTATTTACTCAACTTCCACCCAGTTTTTGGATTTGTTAGTTCTTTGATTATATAATTGATCGATGCTTATTACTCTTTACAGAAAGATTAATTGCTTCCATCAATACGTATTTAATTTCAATGTTTCAACATTTTTTTTACGATTTCCAAAACGAAAATAAATTCTCAACAAAAAATAGAAAAAGCGCTGCAACAGTCCAGTAAATTAGTCCGGTTTTGAACAATGTAAAATGTGCGTTGAACCTGTTTAAGCAAAGTATTGCATATATTAAAAAGTGATTTCCTTTTGAAAAATCTTACCTTTTGTAATTTAATTATAAGGATGTTGGCTAACTGTGATTTTAGGGACTAACGAAAGATCTAATTGCAATATAAAGATGTCGTTAAAGCTAATAAACATTACTAGAAAACAATACGAAATTACAGCTTATGTCAATTATAAAGCATCGTTAGTATTCGGAATGAACCTAATTTGTGACTTAAGAAAAACGTTATAGTTTTTGACTTTCAGTTACGATCCAAATTTTGTATGATGTTTCATAGAATAGAGAAATTCAATATTATTTCATTATAAAAAAAAGAAATATAATTATTTTTTTCATCAAATTATTTAAAAAAATGCTTATTGGATTTTCATTTATGTTGAATATTTATAGGAAAAACAAACTAAAATTGAATGATTCATTAACATTTATTATTTTTTTGTTTGCTTTTCAAGCAGCTAATGAAGAAATTTAATTCATTTCTTTTAAAACTTTCCATACAATGTATACCAATTAAAGTTTAATTCTCATTGTTTGTAAATATATTTACTGTGTACCAAATTAGTATTTAACTAATTTTTATTATATAAATATAGATAGTACAAAATTTGTTTTAGATATTTACTAAAAATTTCAGAAGATTGGAGAAAATCTACAGTGCAAACTTATTACAATGTTGATAAGTTTTCTTTTGTAATTTTACAGTGGTTTTCTGTACTCGGTTTTAAGGATTTAAAATCTAAATTCGTTTAACGAAAAATTTCAGATTTCTACGCAAATCTGTGCAAATACTGATTTAACTAATTTCTTTAGATATATAGTTTTGAATATATACTAAATATACGAGAAATATTGAAAATTTTAAAGTGAAGATTACACAAATTTGTTTCAATAATGACATGTTTTTTGTGATTTTCGAATGATTCTTCCTAATTTTATTGTATGCAGTTAAATTTAAATTATTGTTTTAATTAACTTAACGAAATATACACATATTTGGGCAATGAACAATTCTGTATTATGGATTTATATATAATGTATTGCAATAATTCAGTTCTTTTGAATTAATTTGCTAATTATTTTAGTGTTCGAATAACTATTCCAATATATTGTTTTGTAACTATTTTCTAAAGCCGTTAAATTGATAAACGTTTAATGAAAAATTCGGATGACGAACTTTGTATTTTATAATCCGTTTCAGACAAATCCGTTCTTCATTCGAATTGATCATTTTTGTTTAGACTAAATTCAAACATTTCAGTTATTTCAGTTGTACTTAAGATTATTTTTTCCCAATTTTCTATTTACCAATGTAAATTTTGACTAAGGTAAAAGGAATAGAACAAAATAAAGATATTCATAAACTAAATAATCATTTGCGCGTCTATAAGTGGAAGTATATGTGAGTTAACAAAGTTATTGCAACTTTTAGCTTCAAATTCTATGAAAATGTAGCTACATTTTGGAAGTTTTCTACATAATTCATGAAGATTGAAAGATAGTCGATGCGAAAGTTTTCGAACCTTAACAGACATTTGTTTTCTCCTATCGCCGAAGACAAAAAACAAGAAGGCAAAACAACGATAAAATAAATAAAAATGGAGGGCGAGGGGGCGAAGTCTCAGTCGAATTAATCTTCTGGCAGTAAAAGCATCGAAATATGACTCTGAAAAATGAGGAGGAAAAAACGCGATATTGCATTGCGTATTGGGGCGAGAGCGAGAGAGATGGATATGATTTATTTGTTATTCTGGAAGCACCGTGAGGGCGAAAAAGCGGAGAACGATATAATGCAATTCCTGGCTACCCTCCAATCCATATCTCCGCTATTACTATATCTATACGCACACATAGATATATAGAGGCACACGCGGAATCCGGTGACAGTATTCGATATATGTTTTAGTATCGAACGGTAATAAAATCTAAAATGGCCGTCGCACCCCATCGGCCACCCCCGTTCTTTTTTTTTTCATCAGCTCCCAGCCTCCCCGGTCGTGACTCACTGCTTGGACGGGGGTGGCGTCCGAGAGCTTTCCTCTCACCCGGTGGTTCCACACCGGCCAACAACCTCCTCCTCCTCCTCCTCTCCTCCTTGTCCTTCCTCCCCCGCATCCGAAAGCACAGATGGATCCCACAAGCTTCCCAATTAAACATTACGTTTTCGCCACAAAAGCACCGGCACTTTCCACTTTTTTTTTGTTTGTTTGTTCGCATTTCAAAAACACGAGACTGCTGCAACAGAACTAACCTCCGGATGGGAGAAAGAAACGTATTGGAAACAGGTATAAGAATATGCAAAAAAAATCCAATAAACATCGATACTTTACTTTACCTGGCACGGTCAGTGGTGAAAAGAAACCCCTTTTTTAACCCTTCGATCCTTTCAACGAGAATGAGAAAAAAGCGAGTGGGTGGAAATACGGTATATTTGCATGACGATATTATGTTTCCATGCGAAAATTCCCTTTTGTCAACGGTTTTCTTCGAATATTTTTTTTCTAGAAATTTGACTTTTTTAATATTCTTTTTTTTTTCAAATAGTCTTTCTTAACGCAGGATTTGCTGTATTACAAACTTCACCAAAGTACACGTCTAAAGGATTTAATGATCGATGGGCAACTCTGATAAGTACAAAAATATTTGCATATAATACAAAACAAAAGTTTTCTTTCTGCAACTTTTGTCTAAATGATTCTTAGAATCATTGCCAAATCGCATTGTTAATAAAATCTTTGTAAAATTGATGTTTTCTAAGAAATAATGATTTTTTTAATGTTATAATATTATGATTCCGTACAAAAAGCAAGGAAACGATTTTCAATTAGTTTCTAAGAATCATAGCCAACTGATTTTTTTTTAAATTGTATAATTTTGTTTCTATACCTAGCAATTGTTATTATCATGAAACTTTGACCAAATGGTTTGTTAGTATCATGGATAATATATTATCAAAAAGTTCAGTTTTTTTTTTACATTTTAATATTACGTTTCTATACACAACAATATTTCAATATGCATAAGTCCTTTAAATTATTTCGATGAATTTTTCAAATTTTAATTAACAACTATTAATATCACTAATTAACTAATTCAATAAAATATATCTCTCAATACAACGCTTTAACAAATTAATTTTATACGATTAATTTTATAAAATCCTTCGTTCTATAATTTTGCAAACTTTTTCTATAAGTCATCATTACCAAATTTCAAATTATTAACTGTTTATTCTTGATAAGGATTTGTTAAAAATACAAATGAAGAATCTAGTGAACAATACTTAATTAAGATGTAAAGACACATATTTAACTAATTGTATAACACAGTATTTACAACTAAATTCAATAAAAGATTAAATGAAACTTAGATTTATACTAAATTCGGTTTTCATATTCAAGTGATTTAAATTGTTTGAAATAGACTTTCCAAAGTATTTCATAATGTGTTGAATAAATTTTAAGTTATAACTTAAAATAGTTTCTTAATTTTTTTGATCAATTAATTTATGTAATAAATGTGATAATTTTTGTAATATATAATCACATCAAGAATGATATAATAGAATTAACAGAACATAATGTTGTTCACTTAAAAATTACTAGCTAATGATTGTATACAAACTAACAAATAATTTGAGGAACACCTGTTCTTGGAAGTATAGCTTCACCAAAAAAAATCGTAGTTTACGCAAAGTAATAAACAAGCATCTTTCTAAGTTTATTTATTATTTCATCCCAGAAATTGTCTAATAACACCCACATTTTTTTCCCTAGTGGAAGGGTACGTAATGAAAATAAAGTAATATTGCGCCTACTGGGAATGGCGGCAACCCTTTCAAGCCTTCCGACGTTGCGTAACATCTCCGCACTTTGTTTTCTTTTTACAATTGGACACCGTTACACTGCATCTCGAATAGATGTTAGCATCATTTTTTGTGCCCTTTGCGTTGCGCAACACCGAACTGTGGCGTGTAATAATAATGGTTCGTCGGCAACATTGTTTTTATGGCCACCAAATATATATTTTTTTGCTTCCTTCCTATTCGGATCCTTTAATATGTTTTCTCTCTTCTTTTTTCACAACTCCTTCTCAGGAGACTTTCTACAGACGAGAAAAAAAAATGTAAAAATGCACTTCGAATATAGTATAGTTCGTATCGGGTTATACAAACATTTGCTTTGATAATCTCCATCATTACAATTTCTAGATTTTTTGCTCTCTCCTCTTAGGCGTTTGGGTCCACAAAACTTGTCGGCACATGTTTTTATCGAGCAATAAAAGAAACAAACCTCTATAAACATTGTAAACTAAGTCTGGGGGTGGAAAAATAATCGTACATTTTTTTTGCTCTCCCTTCGTCTTTTGGGCAAAACAACAAATATTCGATAAGGTTTACCATTTTCTTTGGTCACGTTAAGCACATTTTGGTCTTGTATAAGTTTTCTTATATGCAAACACCTTCTTTTTTTATTTCTGAGAAATGCTTTCAAGACTAAATTTTCCATTAAACTTAATGGAACAGACCCATCGATTTATTAAATAAAGCTAACTAAATAAAAAGAAATCAATTATACCTATTATTTGATTAATATTTTCGTAATCATTTAAGCACTCACAAGAGGATAATCTTACATTCAAGAATAAGCGGATTAAATTTCTAGCAAATCCTTTAGATTCTCCGCATCTGGCGTCCCTAGTTTTAGATGCTTATCTTCAGAAGGATTAATTATCTGCTCACACTTATTTAGACAATAATTTAATCATACAAAATAATAAATAAACATGCAACAATAAAATACATAACATCAATAATTCATTATTGTTTTAGGAAAAAATAAATTATGATTTATGTATTTGCATTCAATAAAAATTACACAACAAACTTAAATGAATCAAGTAATTCTAAGATTGTAGTAAAAAAATATGAAAATAAATTATGATTATTAGATTTTGATTAATAGATGTGACAGGTAGACAAAATCCAATTACATTTTTCTAAACGCTCGCGTTTTTGTTTCAGACCTTTTGATTGAAAAGGTCGACGTCAATCAGAAATCCGAAGGGATTGACTTGACCTTTCAAAATGATGCATTTTTTCCCTAAATTCGTTTTGCGGTTTCTAGGCTTTCGGAAAATTATACGTGATTATCGATTGATAATAATATAGATTTCTCTCATTCCTTGTGTCTCATTCCAACCGCAATATTGTTTATTCACTATTTTCTCAGTATTCTGTGACTTTTTCAACTTGAAAATGATTTATTAAGAAATATGATAATTTCGTTACGTAAATATTTGCTTCTGTTTTGAACTAATCAATTGATTAGTACTTTTACTTTTAGTGTTACAAAGTAAAAGTATAATAATAAAATTATAATTTTGCATAATTTTCATCTATATAAAATAATTAATAGGCTTGAAAACAAAATTAATAAAAAAAAAATTCTATAAAATACTGTTTGAAGTATATGCAACCAAATATACAGATACATGATGCTGTAAAATTGCCGTAATTCTTCTAAAAAAAAACTCACCCTTATTCGACAATGAAGTGGTCTAAAATTTATGTATTTATTATTATTGAAAAAATAGGTAAATAGTTTAATATTAAGATTATTTTCATTGGTTAATAATAGAATAGAATTCAAAATTAAGTATAAACTATTATTTATAAGAATTGTGGGTGTAAGTTATACCCAAACTTGTAAAAGAAGTTGCCTACGTTACTCTTGTTTTGTGTATAAAAAATCAATATTTTGGGGTGATTAAATTTGCCAATACGCACAATTCTTGTGTTCATTTTGTTGAACTGAATGAAAAGATTTTTTTTAATACCAGTTTTGTTTTTAATTAATTTCATTATTAGTTCTTTATATATGATTTACTGTGCTTTAACAAAATGTACAATCATTATTTAAGATAAGGGAAACCAGGGTATCAAATAAGTCTACTAACGTATAAGGAAGTATACTTGCATTTATCGTATATAACAAATAAGTATTTAATGAAAAAAAATCTCAGTTTGATTGAATTCAAAGGTCGTGATACTTTTTTTTACATTTCACTTCCCTAAAACTCGTTCATTCACTTTGACATTACATCATTGAGTTGAAAGGGATAACAATAGGTGAATGAATTCCAATTGTTTTTGGACATGTAGATTTCTTTAGTACTAAAAGTTTCAATTTTACTCAATTGAAATATGAATTACTAATTGGAACTTTGGCTATCGACCAAGAACTTTCTGTCCGTTATACCCAATTGTATACAAAATAATTACAATAAAAATGCAATTTGTGGGTTTACTACAACTAAAACACTAGAGAAAATACATTGCCTTTCACTTGAGTAGTTTTTAAACCATTGTTTTCATCGGTGTTCATGCTTTGCATTTCATATCGATGATTAAATCGTCAAACGTTTATGTGAGGACTGCAGCGTTTGCCACTTTCAAATTAATTAAAATTAAAAAACGCAATTTTTGACCTGATTTACTTTCATATCGATGATTGATAAATTAGGAAAGTCGCTGATTTCATGATACTTTGCTTTACAAATAAAAACGTTGCAATTAAAATTCCTTTGAAATATGAACAAAATTATTTATGTTTTTTTTGGCGCACTTTAGCACTATAGCTAATCAAGTAGACTAATTATGTTTGCAATTGCTATTATATCATGTATATGAGTTTAATAATACAGATTTCCCATTGATATGCAAAATGTAATAAATTTTGATATTATTATTAAGAATTCAGTACAGTTGTTATACAAATGTTCATTATTAAAAATATCTTCTGTTCTTTACATTTCAACTTAGTTTTACATTATTCTAAGTATAGACATTAGTAAATAAGATAAAAACAAAGTTAATAAGTAAATAATTAAATATTATTACTGGTTTTCTATCAATTGATTTACTACATTATTTTTCTCCAATTATCTCTGTTTACCTAGATAAAAATTAATGTCCAAAGAAAACTGAATGACATGCAAACTAATTACAGAATGATTGTACACAAAAAAAAATCTAGAAATTGTCAATATTTATTTAGATTTATAAAAATTAACAACTGTTAATAGATTTATACATTAGTAAGCAATTAGTAACAAGCAATTTGAAAACAATAATTGATTAATTTCGTTTAAAATCAACAATATATGTGATTTTAAATAATTATTTTCTGAAATTGCAAATTATATATGAATATTACTTTAAAATCCAATAAAATCCAAAATATTTTCTATATCTATATCATGTTTTATATAACTTTAAAATACATATGATATAATACAGAATCTATGAAAATATTGCTTACAATAAGTAAGTTTTATAATTTACAAATATAAATATTTACACTTTGCATTATATTAATATAGCAATATTCCAAATAGCAAGTTCTGCTTACAATTAAACTGTATAAAACCGTACTAATCGAGGAATTAAATGCATTTAAATATAATAAGCACTAAAAGAGACTTGTATCGTTATTTTGTTTTATTTTATCTTATTTCAAATTTTGTTTGTTTGAATATGAATTTTTCTCAATTTACTAAATCCGGACAGATCGAAACCGTACTAAACTAGCTATTACTGTATTTGTATTTAATGAAACAATTATGAAGTGTATAAATGATTTACAAACTTTTCTCGCTTTTTTATTTCAGAGAAATTCAATAAATTGTGCATCCGCAAAGGTCAGCAATTTACTTGTTGTTAAGCTGTTGAAGAATGCCGCTTCTTCCCAAGCAATTCTCTCTGATTCAAGAATAGTTATCTAACTGTTATTTCCTTAATAACGTAATTTATCGATTCAGATTAGAGTGAGGTATTCTCGCTCGGTCCATCAATCAAGGAAAGAATCTCCGCCGACGAAGATTCCTCTTGCACCGACGTAAATTTTCGCATTAAAGCGTGAGTATGGAACAATTTGCTTCTAAATTCTTTCGTCGCCTCGTAAAATCCTTTTCCTCCCTGAAAAACCGTTCCACGAAAGTTTCTTTTGCAGAAAGGGTTTTTATTCAGCTCATGTTTTTTGTTGTTGTCACGGATTACGTACATGCAAATGCAAATTATTTTTTGTAAGAAATTTGCGTGTCGCTCCATTGTGACGTCGTAAATCATAAGCGAACCCTTTTCATTTTCCGGTTAAAGTCGAATACGCAAAAAGGGAAAAACTCAGTCTGAGACGACAAATTGGTTCGGCGCCGAAAATGATTGTGCGCGAATCAAGCAACCACCCAACGTCAATGTCAAGTGGTTTTCAGTGTTGCGGGAGGCGGGTTTGGGATTATCCGTTTTTCTTCTCGTCTGCGGGATTTTCGAGTTTGCTTCTACACACAAAATTGGCTTCGGTGAGTAAAGTTTACATAACGGTGCCTCGTTTAGCGTTATACAAAGCGCGTGCATGTTTGAGGCTTCAATTCACGCCTAATCCCGGACTTTATTGGGTTAAGAGCGAGCAATAAATGTGATTAGCATATATTGCGGCGGTTAAATCATCTCTCGTTTTTATTGTCAATGTGGAATTAACAATTCTTTACAGTTCAACATAAAGCTGATGCAATTATTTTGACCCGAGGAACTGGTATTCGGATGCTCGGAACGGTTTTACTCGAAACCCTTGCTATTTCGAAACAGAAGTAGACCAGAAGAAACTAATGTGGCAAATAGAACAACACATAATGAAGATGAAATGCAGATAACGCGTTTAACGAGAACCAAAGCAATCCATTGTTATTATTTCTGGTTTTCTTTTTTTTCAACATTATTTCGTTTTCAACTCAACAATGCTTGCACTAAATAATTTAAATTCACTTACAAAATTTCTCTTACACAAAACATTGTTTTTTTTTCTTTTCACATCCATTTCACATTTTACTTTTACTATAAATTAATTTCCTATATTATACATTTTCACACTATAATTCCAATTAAACTAGTAATTCATCAATTTACTTAAAGTAAATTGATTTACTCATTCTTTTTCTCAATCAAATTATTATTTTCACATTCGTCTTGAAATTCGTTTTTACAGGATTATTACCATAAAATACAAATGTATTTAAATTCCATTCATCTCTCAAACAAATCTAGTAAGTTCACTCACTTAATTTTTATTTCAAATTTAACATAATTAAATTCATTTAAAATTTGTATAAAACAAAAGTAATATTACTAATTTCATTTGACTTTTACAATTATATATGCACCCATACCTCGCTCTCTTCAATTATGGCACGTTTTCGATTTACGGCCTAAAATGTTTCGCTATAACGGCGAAATTTCGATGTTGATATATCTACATGTTGCCAATCTTGCGCAAGCGCAATTTTTGATTCCTTATACGGCCTTTCGCTATAAATTATATAAAAATACACATCTTATAAGACTATATATTAATCAGATTTATGGTAATTACTTTAATTTTCTTTCAGTAATCATCATTTTGGGGGTATTTGGAAGGAATAGTTATTTTTTTTCAAATATTTTCTTCAAAAACTATTCTGGGATTTTGTAATCATGGCGGATGATAGCGAAAAACCTGTTACTCCATTGGACAATCGTTTCACAAATACGCCTAGGTCATGTAAATACTACGACACCCAAATTTTAACTTTTGAAGAGCAGATGAAAGTGAACGAGATGAAGTTGGATTTGATGCGAGGAAATGAAATGTACTTATTTGAGCACCAAGAAGTACGTAGACCTTTCAAAAATCTTTTCACAAATTTACAACATAGAATTAAGTAAAATAGTATTCTGCAGTAACTGAATTAATACTTCAAACTAATTGTTTATTTATTTAATTTCGAAAAAAATAACTGTCTAGAAGTTAATATTCGATTTATGTTTTAGATTCGAGCTATTGTAGCAATGATATTACGACATGTACTGAAAGAAAAACCTAGGCAGTATATTTGGGATACCATAGTTAGTTATTTTAAGAAACCTAAGGCTGATATTAGTCTTGATATTAATACATATTTGAAGGAGAACGTATGTTGTGTTGATCGTTCAAAATATGTCGTATTGCTTAATTTTCGTTATTATTAGAATCGCGTGCCAAAACCAACTTCAGAGCGCGCTGACGAGGAGGAATTGGGAGAATATTCATCATTTATTGAGAAAGTAAGTTGGAAATTGCAAATTAAGTATAAATAATTGAAGAATTAAGTTAATTTTCCAAATTTAAACATATAAATAATTAAAAAATATAAAGTTTTGGCATCTAGTTAAAACAGACAATCCTTTTGTTTATAAATGTTATTAATTCGTATTTGGAATATGGAAAAAACTTATCATCTTAATAAATTTCATTCTTGATCATAAATGCAATTCTGATATCTATTTATTAGACATTTATATAATGACTCATATTACTAAGTTAATTATTATGTAGTTATATAGGAGTATTTTAAATAGTAGAAATCAAGAAATTATTTGTTGTTTCAGGAGTCTGAGGATGCGAGTATCTCCACTATGAATTGTATCCAAATACCATCACAGGATACCATCAACTACATTCGTGGCCTCTTGGACAGTGCCATAAACAAGATACCATCCGACACCGATACCTTGAAATCCGTGTCGGACGTGTCCATCTTCAACAAGCTGAACAGAATGAAATCGAAATTGTTGAAGGAGGAAGTCCATGCAGTCCACAGTCCAACCTTGCAGGAAATGATGGAAATACAGAAGCTTCTGGAAGACACGAGCGTCGAGTCGAGCGGCGGTAGCACCATGGATATGCAGTTCATGGCAGATATAATACGATGATGATGACTATTATAATATATCGAACCGAATAAGGGATCTGAATAAGACTGTTTGTTTACTCTTTTTTATCTGTCTTCATCTCGATTGGCAGCATCCAATTGGAGTCGGCGCTTCGATAATCACAGAGGACTTTAATGCGTTTCCAATTGGCTCTATACCAACGACGATGAAGAGATTTTCCTTTTGTTCCTAAGACAAATTTGAATAGCAGTCAATTGCTATTTCTAGCCGTTCTATCCATTAGACACAGTCCTGAGTGTCTACGAGAAATTGAACAGTTCGAGAACTGAATTTCCGTAATATTATTTAAATGAAACAGTATTTTCACAATGCAGTAAGCTAATATTGTTTAAGTATCCTCTCTAGGAATTCAAGCTTTTATAGTTCGTTATTATTGATTGTTTAGCGCTTAAAGTTTGATGCTTTTACGATACATAAACGTGGTACTAAAATCTTACTTTAACGACGACACTCTCGCTACATCTTCTTTCGAATGCGATTTTTTCCTAACAAATAAAATAAAAAAGGGAGAGTAAACATGCAAAACAGTTATATACATATTAATTTCTATACATTCTTACATAATTGTTAATATGAAATTATGACTATTTCATATTAAGAATTATGCAAAAATTATGAAAAAAAGTCTTAACTCTTGAATTAGTAGAAATGCACTTATTTTGTTAAGCAATTTTTGCGTGGTGGGACTAGTGACTCCACTGGAAATATGATAATTATCTTCAACCAACTTCTGATATTTTCTTTAAGATTATGTGCAAAAAAGTCTAAATTTTTCGTTTCAAGGAGCTAAATCATGAATTTTACATAACTTATTTAAATGTGTCTCTTGAAAAAAATGCTTAATACATAAATAGTTATTATATTTTTATGTAAAGAAAATTATAAATTTCTATAGAAAACAGTAATTATTTGTGTTTTCATCATATATATTTATGATATTTGATAACAAGAATAATGAATAACAATTAAAACTTGTAAATTATCCAATTTATTGAATAATTCTAATGAAATTTCAGTTTTTCTGCTGAAAACACGACGACACAAATCAACATGTTAATTCATTGTTTCTTGAAGTAATTTAGTAGTTTGTAAATAAAATAAGTTGACGCAAAAGAAAACAATGTATTGAGGTTGTTGGATACAAATTGTATCAAAGTATCTGGTAAAGTTTCCTTATTATATGAAATTCTAGCAGCTTTCCGCAGCAATTTTACACGTAATTAAATTTGCATTCCGGCCGAGCGTTAAGCTGCAATGGAACATCCGTAGCGGAAAATCTGTCTGCAAACAATGCTAATCATTTAATTTAGTTTAATTACTTCACCTGGTCTCGTTCTTTCACACACTGCGCTAATTAATATCAAATTGAAAAATCGCGAAAATTACATAAACATATCAACACGAATAAAAAACAAATAAATTATCCTGATTGTACACATTTTAATCGTTAACTTTATACAACATTTTTTTGTAACTTTTGTAAGGAAAGTGTTGTGTTTAAAGAGATTTCACTAGT
Source organism: Nicrophorus orbicollis (assembly GCA_018845635.1). Classification (NCBI taxonomy): domain Eukaryota; kingdom Metazoa; phylum Arthropoda; class Insecta; order Coleoptera; family Silphidae; genus Nicrophorus; species Nicrophorus orbicollis. The sequence continues at coordinate 137,179 of JAFMTC010000064.1, read as the reverse complement.
TTTTTTTTTATTAAAGAATATGTTACATGTACAATGTTAAATTTTCACTTTGTTTCATCACTTATTTAAAAAAACATCAACAAAAACAAATATTTTCACTACGTTTGATCACTTATTTGAATATATTCTAATGCTGTATTTCCAAGTTGTTTATGTTTTAATCGTTACTACAGTTTTTTTAATTATTTGAATATTTGAAACAATTCATTTTGCAGAAGAAAAGTGTTATTTTCAGAATAATTGCAATTTGAAACTAGTGCTAAAAACTGACTGAAACAAACAAGTAATGCTGTATTTCCAATTTGATTGGTTACATTTAAACCGTTACTACTAGTTTCATCAAATATACTATTTTTGCAACAATGAAAGAAAAGTGTTGCGTTCAAAGAGCTTTCGGTGCAGTTTATTAGACAATGCGTAAGACGTATAATTTTTCATCACCTCTGCTGATGCTTATCCACAGGAAACATCCAGCTTGATGAAATAATTGCGCTCGGGAGGAAGAATTGCAGCTAGAAAAAAAATGCGAGCGTAACCTTATAATTTTTTACTTTGCTGAATAAAAAAAATTGTAGTTATCTAGCGCGAAATATTCCCACCGGTTTCAAGACAATATACATATGAATTATAGTAGTGAAGAAAATGGTGATGAGGATGGAGAAGAAAAAAAGGTGACTGGAGGAATAATCACTTAAAAAAGGATTAATTTGATGATGATAATCATGTTCACAGCGATAATTTTGTGTAGAGCACACACGAAAATAATGTGTGTATGAAATTGGTCGATGGAAAGAAAGATTCTTCTCGCGCATAATTTGAGGAGATGATGATGATGATGGCTGCGCCGAAGGAAACGGTTCTTTCCTTCTAAAAGAGTCATTGAATATTCAATACGTTTAATGTTTATTTTTCGGTAAGGACGTTCAACTTTTGCCTGTTGCTTAATTGTGACAAAATGGAACTAATTTTCTAAACTCAAGAATTGAATTCGGAGTTCTTCAGTTTCGATAAATTAAATTTTAATTGCTTTACCATTAATTAAAAAACTGTTATTATTATAATTATAGTAACATTAATAACACTCTTTGAAACCGCACTAATTGAGGACTTTAAAACTTCATAAATGTAAATAAAAACTAATCAAAATATATTTTTTAAAGAATTTATTTAAATTTACTTAATTAAAATTTAGTTTGTTTTGAATATTATATCTACAATAAATCCGCATTGATTGAATCAGTACTTAACAAAGTATTTCTACATTAAAAAGTGGGTCAAAGATACTAATATTTTCTTTTCAATATTTTAGAAAATTATGAATAATTCATCAAAAATATTGGGTTAAATAATCAATAATACATATATTATTTTGTTAACATGATTTATAATACTAATTATTATGTTTCTCTATGAATCATTCATATTTGGAGAGAAAAAAACATTACAGTTATTAATTTTTAAGCAGGCAAAAAGAATATTTTTATTTATTCTAAATTCTTTCTAACAAATAAAAATATAACTTTAATAAAGAAATACATGAAAACTTTAGTAGTTTATTAGAAAAATATTACATTTTTTTAGCAGTTAATTGTATTATGAAAATATGAAGCATTTTGTTTAATACTACTACTATATTTTTTAGCAATGACTATTTTAAAAAATATGTATTTTATTATAATAGTTGCATTAATTTCACAATGAATTGAAACAATTACAACTTGATTTATTAAACATTTATGGAAATTTTATGGAATAATTGCATCAATAAGCATTTACTTCAATTAGAAACAAAATTAATTAAAGTAATTATACTTAATTTGTTAAATAATTGTGATAATTTGATGATAAGTAAGATGAATCAAAATTATTTTAAAGTTATTTAAACTTTTTTTGTGTGCAACCACTGTAATTATAGTTAGACATTCCAATTCGATAAACATTTCTCATATGTACCTACAAATTATGAGTAATCACCAGAAGATGCAGAGTAGACAAATTGCAACACGGACTGACTCGGGTCGACGAACCTGTTCCTGTAGGATACGGAAGATTAGCGTCTTAAAATGTTAGTTGAGGATCCAAGGAAGAACTTAGTCTTAGTTGGGGATCCAAAGAACACACATAATCTTCTATGGGGAAGCTAAAGACCAACATAGTCTTTAAAGAGTACCATTAGTTCATAACCATTAGTTAATAATGTTATTATTAAATCTTCAATGACGACATCAGCAAAAATTAATTCTACTCTGTCCAAAATTCCATCCTTGGGACACAACAACTTAAGAAACAATTTTAACTATGATTTAAGTGAATTGAATCATTATTAAGTAAAGAAAAATTTCAGATTTTCTAAGTTATAAGGAATTCAATTCAATGCAAGTAATAATTAAACATTTGGTATAATTATATATCATTTGAATATACATTTGTGAATAAGAGAAGCATGTGTTTAAGACTTCCACGGCGAACCTTAACTAATGCAGTAATATGCAAATTATACGAGTAAGGTGCACGAAGTAATCCGAAGAAAACGAGTAATATCAGTGACTTTACTACATCCCAAGTTAAATTATCAATAATCACCAGTTTTACCGAGTATTCAAGGTCTTTCTCGAAAACTATTAATAGAATACTGAAAATTTGCAATATACAATTTAGATCTTTTAACTTGCACTTGAAGAAAACTATTTGAATCGATGTTGTTTTTAAAATATTCTCTCTTAAAGACAAATGTTCAGGTTTTTCATCTTTCTATGAAATTATTATGTATTTTCGAAAAACATTATAATAAATACAATTATCAATGAGTGCACTAAACCAGGCAAAAATTCAGGTTTTCCATCGAAAACATGAAAATATTTGAAATATTTAAAACATTTCACTGCATCATTTATTGAAAAAATATAAACTAATTCATAGCATTTCCTTTTCATCTTACACATTTTTAAACCGATTTTTTGCATCGGCTCGTTTGTGTGTTTGCGTGAGAGCAATTTGTCGGGTTTCATTAAGTTTAATACCTTATATTCCCAACGAGATATTGCGGAGATCTCGTTCTGCGGTTTCAAACTATTTGCATGGAATGAGTTCAGTTCGGCCTTGTGCGAGGAGCTCAAACTGGATGGCGGAATAAATGGGAAAACTGTTGTTTTGCTCTTCCCATCTTCTCTCTCTCCCATCATCATCATCATCGTCGTCTCTAGCAAAAGAGCATATGCTGCTACATTAGAATCGAAACAACGACAAAAAAGAACAACAAATGAAGAAAGAGAGCAAAAAAAGGAAACAAATCTCCAATTTTCGTTCTTCTGTTACCGAAGAGTACGATCAATTACAGACAGCTCTCGTTCACCGAAAGGAAGGATCAATAATTGATTTTCGTTTGTATTATATTACATTTTTTTACGCCTTTTAATTGATGCCGCTTGATTGGAGTTTCACCTGGGTCTTATGGAAACGGGAACGGTGTTTGCATTGTAATTAAAAAAGTAGTACACGTTTTTTTTTCATTTCGAATTTTCGATTGCGGACGACGACGACAACGAATCGAAGAATTTAGTGTTTCCGCCGCTCTCTTCGATTGTGTGCCTAAAAATGAACAGTTAACGTGAGGGTTTTATTGGTTTATTGATTATAAATAAATGTTCATCGAGTCCAATTGTTACGCTCTTGGTTTTTCATTCATCTCCACGTAGATACAACAGAAAGAGAGGAGAACATCGTTGAAAAGAGAGTAAGTAACATCGTATTATGTAGATGGGGACAATTGAAACTGTTCCGAATACTTCCAGCAAACGAAGTGTTTAAACAATAATGGAAACGCGCGCCTTTTTTTTTGTCCAACGTTTTGTTTGCGTTCGAACCGTAAATTAAAATTACGGGATAAACGAACGTATTTCTTCAGTTTCGAACTCCGAAATTGATCATTTGTTAAGTCGACTAGTCGTTCTGCTTGTTTTCTTTTCATTTGCTTGATGGACAGTTCTAGTTATCGCTGTATCTGTTCCACAGGAAACAAGATACAGACCAACAAATTGTGGATGTGAAAGGCCGAACTTAACAATGCCAGAACCTCTTTAACATTTCCTCTACGAAATTGCTACAATTATTTCAATCAAAAATTATAATTGTTACAACTGCAACTTGTTAAAACATCTTGTTAATACAATTTCATCGTAAATAAGTGAATTAATCCAAATTTATCATTACAACAATGTTATTTCCTAATGGTATTTACTTTTATTCAAAAGTATCCCATTTCTCTACGAAGAATACTTTAAGATTTATTAAGGGAAGTGAACCATCACGATTTTTTAAATTTAATTATATTTTAATTCATCAAAGAATATAAATAAAACATGTTACTCAACAAAATCCAGTCTAAAGTATCCATAAAGCACAAAAATAATTGGAAAATATCAATTGATATTCGATGTTTTAAAAATTGCTAAATTTGATTGATTTTAAAACAATAATAACGCATTCATGTATTTGTAATTATTGTGATTAATGTAATTATTTAATAATTTTCATATAAAAATTTCACGAAAGAATATAACTATTAATTACCTCACCAAAAACAGTTATTTAAGGCTATTAAAGTCCTCACAAACATAATTGAAAATTTTCAATAGAAATTCAATAATTTAAACAAAAATATTTATACATTTCATTAATTCAACCACACCAATTACATGACTTGTATAAAATTCCATACATTAATCTCATTATTTAATCATTTTAATATAAAAATTTCGCACGGTATTGTGAATAATTATGTTGCCTAAAAAACATAAATAATTGCAAATAATCATGTAACTAATATGGCTTGAAAATAATTGAACGAGTTTGAGAGAGAGGGGGGAAAAGAATCTGATATTACTTGGATGATTTAGCCGTATGGAATACGGTAATTGAAAATAATGCGTCACGCTTTTTTCGGTCTTAATTTAATTACGATCCGAGCCAAGAATGGAGATGTTAAAATTAGAAGGTTCAATGTTACAGCTTCGATGAAAAATGAGAAATAAGAACATGAGTGGTAAGATTGTAATGTAAGTTTAAGGGAGTGAACTTGAAACGTTAATCTGTTATTACTGGAATCATACACGTTTGTTGTTTTGTAGTAACAGAGGAAAATAAAAAGTTACTTTTTCAGAATTTAAGTTTTGTAATTTCTCTTAATTTGTTTCTATAAAACTTATTATTTTGTAACTTTTTGTTCATCTTACATAAAATACATTTTTTTGTGACATATTCATAGAGGAAATATGTTTTTTAGTTAAACAAACTTGAAAATACTATTTTTAGTGAAATTTCAAATTATTTATTAGAACTTTTTTTATTTATTTTTCATTGCATTTTTGTTTGAATTCATGTAAAAGATATCATAATTCTTACACATTTTTGTCTTATAAATTTAGTTTTTGTTTTGTAATATTTTCTAATGCAAAACATTGCATAATAAGTAAATGAAATACATTTTGTTTACCTACTAAAGTAAAAGAAACTAGTTGTAAGTTCGTTTCATAATATTAAAAATGAACTTTAGAGATACATGTTTATAAGGGTTTTCTCAAATATATTCGTTCATAGCATGAATTGCTGCATGAACTGCATTCGAGGATGTTGCTTCTGGTTGGAGTATGCAAATAGCATGCAGTATACCTACGGATTCCGAGGCGAGAAATATGTGGATGTGCGAGCCCGGAGGATTGTGCGTGGTGTGTTGTACTTGATCTTGACACTAAGAAGCCTTGCTCTTGGCACTCGAGAGTCCTCTCCTCGCGCGCTGCCCAAGAATAGCAAGAAGAAGACGACGACGAAGACACGAAGAAGAGGAGGAGGAGGTATAAAGACCACAGCCAGGACCTGTTATAAAGGAGTCGCGAGGAATCTTCGCAACAAGTGTGAATCTCTCCTCTCATCTCATCATCATTACACAGTTGCTGTTCAGACACACCAAAAAATAAAACAATTTTTACATAAAATCGTGCAATACCAGAAGAATTTCATACGTAAGTCTTAAAGTTTATATTTCGTTGATTCTGATCAAAAAATTTCGAATTTCAAGTTGAATATTTAACAAAAAAATGAACATTATTATAAACACTAATAAATTCGTTGATAGAAAAGCAATTTCGTAAGACTTGAAAACAAAAAATAAGAATAAAATCAATGCATTAAGATTATAAAGATATTTAATTTGATTGATTTTGCTTTTATTTCTTTACTCTTTTATTGTTTTGAATTTAAGTACAATTTCAACTATACTTAAATTATTTATTTATTCTTTAAATTGTAAAATTTCAAGATTTTCTCATAATCTAATCAATTTTCTAATAAGAACTTTTATTTAAAAAAAATATGGATTATAATAACTTTCTTGTAATTTAGTGCTCAAATTATTAAAAAAAGATCAATGATTATGCATATTTCTTTGTTAATTCTTAGAAAACAGAAATGTTTTATTGCAGATTAAATAATAATTATAGTCGTATAAATTTTCATATGAATGTACATAAATTTGCATAACTGAAACATATAATTTAAGTATAAATAATTATTCAAAATATGAATAAATCAGTGATTAAAACTTATATTATTACAAAAAAGAGTTAAAGTAAAATAACTTAATTAATGCTTTTGCCTTAAAGCATTGTTTTTATGGAAGAGCGGAGCTCAAAGACGTCGTTATAAAATAGCTATAAATATGCTTTAAAGCTAATAATTTGATTATTACCAGCTTCGGAATGTCGTTTAGTTACTGATTTTTTCGTACAAAACGGTGTTTCATCTGTTTTTTTTACACGATATCGCTTTTACACGATTTTATAAAGGACGTATCCCTTGATTACTATTTCGCTCTTACCCAACATTTAAAATAACGGATTTTGCATGCATAATGAAACTTTATGTTCTTGTGCTGTTCTCTTAATACAATATTGCTTTTACATGGTATTCTAGTTTGTAAATCGCGACACAGGTGCATTTACAAACTTTAAAAAAGAAAACTAAGTTAAGAATTATATATTCAAATATGAAAAATGTTTACTGCAAGAAAGTAACAAACTTGTACATTTAATATAAATAAAATAAATGTATATATTCAATTTACGAAACACGGCTTCCAACAGTCCGGATACACTATAGTTTAATTGACAAAATAAATTCTAAGAAAAAAGTACATAAATAATTATATTTTTGTGTTGGATTATTTCACTTTCAACGCATGAAAATTTATTCGTTTAAATCCTCGATTAGTCCGGTTTCAAACAAGTGGAACCCATTTACAGTTCAAATAATAGATTTTTGGATTGAGTTCGTTTATTTTTATTATACTACTTTAAAATGGAAATAACAGTAAAACAAAACTTCGGCATTTCCAGTTCGACTACTTCTAATTATTGAGCACGCCCGGAAAACGCAAATATTGATATTGTGTACATTTACAAACATAATAGAACTAAAAAAAAGCACTGAATCAACAAGAGTTTTACGGTATTGGCTCCACAGTAAACAGAAGCTAATAAGATGAATACCGATCGTATTTACATACTGAGCTACTCAACGAAACATCATTATTCCATTTTGATTTTTTTAAAAGTATGTAAATATGCGCTTTAAATTAATAATTCGTAATTAAAACATACCTACTTTGATAAATGCGACTTGGAAGACTCGGTTATTGCATCGAAAGTTCATTAGCATATTGTAATTAAATATGGTGAACAGGAAATTAGGTCTATGTTTCAATTAAATGGATGATGAGCCGATGCGTTTTACTTAGTTTTAAACGATTTACTTTTAATTAATTGCATCCTCGATAACCCGATCAGTCCAATTCCGATAAACAAATAAATCACGAGTGCAAATTATCTTAACCGTATTTGTTAGATGTTTTCACTTCAAATTGACTAACGATTAAAGTTGTACTAAATAATTAAAGCGAAATTCAATTTGTTAATTAACCTTAACCTTAACAGATTGATTCATTTTAAAACTATGATAAATCAGTGAATTGTGTTCTGAAATATTACTGTTAATCCATCCAAATAGAAAAATTGCTTAACTTTCTAAAGTTAATCACCCATCCAATTGCTTAACTAACAGCTTTGAAGGTATAAACAACATATTCAAATTAGATATTGAATCAGTTTAAGACTATATTAAACTACTGTATTTGTGTAACGTTGCATGTCAAAGTCTTTTGATTATCCATCGAAATGAAAAAAAAAATGGTTAATTTTCTTAACTCTTCAACGATGTAAATGTTACATTATTATTGTATTATTTATATATATAAAAAATACGTTTAACGGTTTTCACCGTTTCTTCTCTTCGTGTGTATTTTTTTTGTTCAAACTATTTCTCTTGACTTCCGTTTAATAGATTCTGAATAGATCGGCGATTCAGATAAGGCTCATTCATTCGAAATGCCACGGCTCCTTTGATAGCACCTCGGAACCGTTCCACGGATGCGGCTCTCCTCTATTTCTCGTATAAAGTTGCATGTAATTTTCCGATCTGCTTTATTTCTTCTGCCATTAAAATCATTAAAATCCGCGTCGACAAGGAAGAGCAGAAGAGTGATTTAAATAAAAAAGTGCAGAACGTAATTATAGGAGATGCCACTGCCAGGAGAGGAAGGCAAAAAAACGGAGCCCGGTCTTCTTCATTAGTTTGCTTAAGTGTATAATAATAGTAACAAACAAAAAAATGAAGCTGTGACGAGGCAGAAAGAGAGGATGACGGTCTTATTTTTTTTAAGGTACGCGTTTCCTATACGATTTTAACGGAGCCTACAAATAATAATGCACGTCGTTGCGCAACAAACTTACCTTTTTGGCTGCAGCGAAATCATTCTCAATTATTTCGTTTTAAGGCTTCTTCTATTCATTTTCTTATTACCAACTGTAATAATACTCAATGGAAATTTGGTTGTTGGTGTTGTTATTCTTCGTGCGTTACCAAATCTACAGTTAATAATTAAGGTTTTTATTTTGGATCAATGACCGTAGGTGAGAAATTTTAATTCGAACCGGCGGATTAACGCGTAATTGCATAACATCTCTCTCACGCCAAGCCCAAGGTTATCATCACTTCAATGCGTGATAATACATAATCGGATTGTTTTTAATACATTTTTCTTAATTTTCAGATTATGTCGCGGGTTTTGCTTCTCGTGGCGATTTCCGCTTTTGCGGTTGCCGTTTCCGCTTTCGGAAGCAGCGAGGATAAATTCGTAAAGAAATATGCTATGATGAAGGTAATACTACCAATTGTGTACTTTACCAGAAGCTTACAGTTTTTGTTTATTTTTAATGAAGATCTATGAAAGCTGCTTCGGAGCTGATGTTGTCAAGCAGATTAGGAAGGAAATGAAAGCTGCTTGCGCCAAATGCGCTTCCTACGAAGCTCCGCCACCTCCGAGGACCACGACTCCTCCACCTTTCGCCGTGGAGAAAGACGTGATCACCGATCCAGAAAACACGGTCTATGCCAATCAACAAACCTTCGATCCTGCAAAGCTGCATCAAGCCATTCTATCTTTCAGACCTGTAAGAAACGCGTATGAAACATATTAGCTTTGCTATCATTTTCAAATTTTCAGAATCCTTTCACGGTGCCACAGGTCAGACCATATCCTCACAGCTTCTACGGTGGTTATCAGGGAAATCCGCAATTCGCTGCACCCCAAATGTACTACCAACAACCATCGCCATACCCGAATCCGTTCGCTTATCCCCTTTTCGCGCAACAATACTTGGGTGGAAATCGCGTTTCTGTAAGTAAAATCAAGAATTTTAAGAATAACGAAAACTAATTAAGTAATATGAACAGCGCGATATGGATTTGAGGAGTCAACTTGAAGCAATCACATCACGCATGAGCGGTCGTGTCAGAAACGTTACTTGCGTGATGCAAGAATTGGGTTACCTGGATGAGAACTTCGAGCCCAACTTCGAAAAGATCAGCGAGAGGATTGGAAATTTACCAGTCGGAGAGGAGCTCAGGCAAGACATCCAGGAAGGTGTTTCGTTCTGCAAACAATTCTCGGTAATATCTTTGAATTACTTCTTTTGTATCGTTTATAACATTAACTTGTTTATTTACAGCAATGCGTTCCCGAGGTGAAAAAAGGATCTCCGTTATCGCGTGAGCTCATGCGACCTCTGCTGTTCTTCAAGTGCTACAAGCACAAGAAGTTGGAGGCTTGCATCATGAAGGACGTGAGGGAGAAGTTCGCAGGCGATGCGGACGTCGATGAGGATGATGATGTGGACAACGTCGAGTTCAGGAGGACAGGGAAAGCTGCGAAAGTACAGGGAAGCAACGCGGAAATCGATTATTTGGCAAGCTCCATGTACGATTTCCTTTACGGCAGCGAAAACAATTTAGACTTAGACAACATGTTTTAAGTTATCACTGACCATTCTTTATTTATTTTCCTAAATTATTAGAAACAAACGTACACTTTGAATTTTGGCAACGAAAAATAGTAACAGAAAACGTGTATTTTTCATTGCCGAAATTTGAACATCGATATATTTATTTAGTTTACATTTTCTTTTTGTATTATCTACTTAAATACATTTAAGATAAATAGTTATTGTCACGATTATTGTCGATTTCTCTTGTATTTATCACATTTAATTACTTATTTCTATGAGATCCTGATCCCTAATTACTTGGTATTGTAGCAATTTAGCGTATCGCTTCAATAGTTTGCTCCAATAACAAGTAACGTCCTTCATCTTTAAGTTATGCCAAACCATCTTGAATCCATTCTCGGCTATCTTTTTAGCCAGATTCTCATTCTCCAGGAAGAATTCAATCAACATTTTCAACTCGTCACGGGAAGCGTTCGAGTTGACTGGAACGTAATGAACCCACGGTTTTAGTGACGAGTAGAAGAACTCTTGCCAATCTTTCCCCACGTGAAATACCAGCGATTTGCAGAGCAATACATGCTTGAAGCGGAAACTGGCGGCAACGCCTCGGAAGTTGAAAAGGAATTTATAGTTACAGTGATCTTTGAAAGTGACTTCAGTTGCTGGATGCGCGTGTAAAGTATCCGCTTCGGATTTCCAAGCTTGATTCTTAGTGTACTGGGCGTCGATGAGCTTTGGAAATTCCCTAGACAAAAGGACCAGAGGATCGCGTTCAGCGCTTGTCCTAGATCCTCGGAAGAAAGCCAGATTAGATTTATCCTCCCATTTAGTTTCGTTCGACTTTTTCCCCAATTCATTCCTATGCTGATCCCAGCGACCTAAAACATGTCCACGTTATAACGAATTTATTATCGTTTCGGTCAATCATTTACCGATTCCTCTGGGATAGAGGGATATTGCGGGTCCTCCTTCCCAAAAGGCCCAAGCCGGATACATTATATCATAGTAATCAGAAGTCTTGCTAAATGAAAATACAGGTCCAAAGGGGCCGTAGTTTTTGGCAGTCTGAGGCCAATCACGAGTGTTTATTATCAAGTCCATGTCAGGGAGCTTTGGTAAAAGTTGTAAGAGGAAATGCTCTATTCCCATGCATCGCGCTGGAAACATACAGCTCTTCTCTCGGTATAGCCGATTATTGATGATTTGATACTTCGTACCCCTATTGTAAAAATAAAGTTCATAATTTCAAAGGGTTTAATAGGGATAATAAGTGGTTTTACTTGGTTTTAACATTTTGTATCATTGCTTTGGTAATTCCAGCTTTGAAGGGTTTCAAATCGGCGGAGATAACACCGGCATGACAGTTGCATTTCGTCTCATCGCAGTTCTCGTACTCCTCTTGAGCTTTCTTAATAGCATTTTCGTATTGTGCATATTTGGTATTGATTTCTATAGGTAAAACAATATATTAAAAAGTACTCAATTATACAGATGTTTAATAAAATATAATATTTCTATTCAGGGCCGGATCTAAAGATTTTGGACAAAACGTGTATTTAGTTCTCACTTAAATTATATTTTCCAATCCAGTTTCTGTTATCCTTAAAGTCCTATTTTTTGATATTAAGTTAGGCAACACTTTATGCAATTGAAAAAAAGGTAAATACAAATATTTATATAAAGAACTTTGTAGTTTTTTCTTTAAGGAATTTTCACAAACATGATAGTTTCAAGAAGCTTGAACTTTTAAGTAAACCCAATAACTCTTAATAATATATTATTTGAAGATAATGATAACATATATTATACAGGACCTTAAGGTTATGTTTACCTTTGCCGTATTTGTTGTGGTGCCCGTTAGAGCTTTTATTGCAGACGCTTCCGCTGCTCTTTGACGATGTGCATAACTGTTCTTCGCATGCACCCAAAGCGATAACAACAACAAAAACAAATGCCAGAAACACCATGGTAACCCGTAAACACCCACCGACCCGCAAGGTGGTTTCTGGGCTGCTCCAACTTCTTGTTGATCTATCGCCGAGGTGGGGATAGAATGGATCGATTATTTCAAAAGCACCCAAAAAAATCATGCAGAAGAGACTTGCGCAAACAGATTTTTATTTAATTTGCAGGCAATATCACAGCTACAGACTTATCTATTATGATGGGCGTTGATGTTTGGATTGAAAATAGACAAGAGACAATATATGAATGGACTAAAGGAGGCGGTGAGAAGTCCTAAGCCGATCATGGGTCTATGCGCCAACCAGCTCAATGAAACGATGAAGAGTGCAACTGAGAATGCTATTCCCATGCAAGTAGCAGCTCCGATGTCCCCGGAATACAGCTGTTTAAATCTCGGCCATTTCAAACCTTGAAATATGCACATTAATTATATTAACAAACAATAACCCAATTAGCAATTCATCTTACATAAAACTGCTAACAATCGAGATAGGCATAAGCTCGATGCGTAGAGAGCGAATAAACCGATTGCTCGGAACTTCCAAGTTTCCAATTTGGCATCGGAATGTTCAGCATCGAACATTTGTTTAATCGTAAGAATCCCATGTCTCACCAAACTCAACTGATGTTTCCTGCTGGTTTCGTACGGCACCAGCTTTCCATCTTTCTGAAGAGCAATCACACTGACCTAGTTTGAGAAAACATGTTTCGCTTTACAAATCCTGTCAATCTTTATATCATCAGTTTATCAAATTTCATTACTCTTCGCACGAGATATTTCGTCAAATTATCAAACTAATGATAAGCTGGTCCTGAAAGTTACCGGTTCTCCGTTATGTCCCGCATAGTAGAACTGCACTCGGATATCCCCGACTTCAGCATTCCAAACATCGTCGCAATGATAGTAGATTCCCAAATGCAGTTTGATGTCGCGCCTCTCCGGTCTCTCGTCGCTGGTCATTTCCGCATAATCTGTGAATTTATCCTTGATTTCAGACCCCAAATAAAGTTGACCAACTCTGACCAAAGGTGAAACGTAAACGTGCGTATTCAGAGGCATTGACGTCGGATTGTGATGTCCATGCCTAATGTAAAAGCTATTGCTATTGACAAGTTTATCCCTCCATTCGGTGAAATAGTGATATTCTGCTCCACTCCTATCGTAATCATCATGTTCGGTGTTAAAATTCAATCCGCTCTTCTCCTCGACCCATTGAAACATCTGGACACGTCTCTTCAACTTAACAGCTTGAATCGAGACACCGTAATCGGGTTCGGTTAAAGGCTCGTCAATGAGAAGAGGTCCAGCTAAATGAACCAATCTTCCATCATATTCAGCTTGCAAAGGTTCGTAAACATTTAACGGTATCACATTTTCATAAGCTTCATCCAATGAATGCGCGTGGTGAACTGCTCTACCCTTTTATATAAAAAAAATACTTGAATTATAATTAATTACATCCCTGACATCATTTAATTTTACCTCATTCCACGCTAAAATAAATGTCCCAGCACATAACAAACCAATGCCGATGAGTGACGTGAGCCATGTCTTTTTAAATTCCTCTCCAAAACTGGGTTCCATAGCTTTAATTAGTGATTTTTGCAAACACTTAAAATTGAAGACTCTTTATAGATGACGCATGCTCTGTGGATAGTCTATACGTCAGGGGTACACAGGAAGCTTCATAGCGTGCAGATAAATTCCTAAAAAATGTGATATATGAGTCACCGTAAAATTACGTAAGTTGTACAAAAATCATACACGAATGCATTAAAATCAAATGTCAATTATAATTATTAATCAATTAAATCTCACCATAACAATTCGCGTTTTTCGGATCTGGCACCTTCACGCCTCCATCATCTATCGATTTCTTCTGCGCTGGTAACCAGCGCTATCTGCTGCTAACTTCAGAACTGTTTATGTTCAGTTTATCCATACTTAAAATAAACATAGTCAATCGTTAACATTATTTTTTAATTATTGTTTATTTTGTTTTGTTCAATGTTAATTTTATTACTATTATGGAAGAGTCGATCATCAAATGAAATAAACTTTAATATATGAAGGTTGAATCAATTTAAAAAATTGTTGCTAAATTATTATTACTAATATTTATGGTTGCCTACAATAATTATTTAAATAAACAAATAAAATAAAATGTTACTAAGCAACTAAAAGTAAAGTCATGTATCATGTGTGTAGAGCATCATTGAAATGTTTGTAATAGATGTTTTCATCTTAAAGGTTCTTTTATTTAGAAGATGCGAGCTTTGGCAGTTACGATATGGGTTTTCATCAACTTGATATTCTTCGGGATGTGCGGTTACATGTACCTTCTGTGGTCTCAATACTGGATGTACATAGAGAAAGACCTGTATTCGAACGCAAACAACTACGAGCAACAGGTCTATTATTACAACAGAGGATTCCTGATAAATGATAGCGCTCAGAGCGAGGCGAAGAGCAGGACCAAGCACTCGGTGAAGGATATGCAGAACGTGACTATAATCAAGAACAGCAGACCGAGGTTCCCGAACTTGCAGAGCGAAGATTTCGTACTGGACACGGCCAAGTATAGATGCTCGGAGGACGAGAGTACAAATGATTGTGATAATAAAGTGAAACAGTACAAAGAGAAGATTCTGAACGAACTGAAGCGCGTCTTCTTAGATGAAAGCAACGTTTTGAAGCACGCGACCGATCAGAATCCGTACAACGTGCACTATCAGGGTATTAAAGAGAACCATTTGAACAAAGATAGGAATCAATTGGTGTGCGAGTTCAAGCGCATCCAGTTCACGGTGATCAGACGATCCGACGAACCCTTCAAATCGAACTACCTAAGGGACCTGATTCCCAAGAAGAAATTCTTGGATAATAGGCAGTATAATTCTTGCGCTGTCGTTTCGAGCGCCGGATCTCTCACCAACTCGAATTTAGGTCAATTCATCGGTAACGAAAATTATAAATATTGCAACTATATAGATCACAGTTTGTTATTGCAGATTCGCATGATTTAGTACTCAGATTCAACCATGCACCGACCGTGGGTTTCGAAAAGGACGTCGGGAGCAAAACGACCGTAAGAATATTGAACTCTCAGGTTGTTTCTAAGAGCGAGTTCAAGTTTCTGGAAGATAGTTTGTATAGGAACATCACGCTCTTGGCTTGGGACCCAAGCAATTATACGTCCACCCTCGAAGACTGGTATAGTCGGCCCGAATTCAACGTGTTCATTAATTACGCCGCATATCGAAGGCGGTTCCCCAAATCCAAGTTTTTCTTGTTAAACCCTCGAATCTTGTGGCAACTGTGGGACTTTTTACAATCGAACTCGCCAAGCCGACTGCGACGGAATCCACCGTCTTCTGGCTTCTTAGGTAGCTAAATCAACCCAAAACAACACGCACTAATCCAGATATACAATTGCAGGTTTGGCAGCTCTCCTACCGAGGTGTGAATATGTGAATGTTTTCGAGTACATGCCTTCAAGCAGGGTGACGAAGAGATGTCATTATTACGACACTAAGGATAATCCGGCTTGCACTTTTGGAGTTTGGCATCCTCTAGCCGCAGAGAAGCTACTCACTTATAGTTTGAACATCGCCAATGATACGACTACCTTCGACAGAGGATTTATGACAGTGTTAGGATTCAAACGCACCAATTGTTGATTCTCTGTTTTAAATCAATACATTGTTTATTAAATGTTCTCACCTCTGTCTTCTCATTGCTAATCTGAACTGATAATTATGAACTACCTAGCTGTAATTATTACCATCTGAACCTTAAACACAAAAATATATCTTTTTTTAATATATTTTAAATTAAACCTTTTCATTCGTAATTTACTCAACTCCCTTTTTGCTACCATATTCATACTGATGTTATTATTACAACAACAATGATGATCCGGTTTGTATTTTCAGATACAGTATTCAAATTTTTTAATGAATGGAAGTACATTACTTTTATTTCTCTCAAAAGTGATGGAGGTTATCATGTAATCATTAAACCAAGCACTTCTACATATAAACATGTTTATTTCCATATTTGATATCATACTCTTTCTTTGAAACTCTTGTGAAGTGTTACACCTCTAGATCAACATGTTGCTCACGTTTACAATTGTTTTGTTTTTTACGCATTCTTCAATACCAGCACCAATAAATCAAATTCAAAATGATTACGCAATGGTAAATATGATTACAATTATACTATAATAACACAAGCTAAACTGCATTTTTTTCCTTCAGAACATGTTGATTAAATATGGTTACTTAGATAATAACTACAAGAATTCGGAAAATGTGAAGAATACCATTAAGGAAGCTGTGATGCGATATCAGGAGTTTTCCGGGATAGAAATGAATGGTAATACAATTTTTTTGTTGCAATAGATTATTAATTAATTTGAACTTTCTAAGGAAATATTGATGATGAACTTATTAAGATGATAAATTCGCCTAGATGCGGCGTTCCGGACATTCTCAATTACAAAGCAATAACTTCTTGGTATAAAACAGGCCTCACTTATTCGATCCGAGAACAATCGGATCAATTGGATTCGAATTTGGCGCGTCGTGCTATCAGGTCTGCATTCAATATTTGGTCGAAGTACGTTGATTTGAAGTTCACCGAGACTTCAAGGATTTCAGACATTAATATAGATTTTGTTACTGGTGACCATGGAGATAGTTCACCGTTCGATAAATTTGGCAATGTTTTAGGCCATGCCACGTTTCCAGTAACTGTTTCTTAAATTGATATTTTGTGGATTTAATTAATTAAATAATTTCAGCCTTTTGGTGTTCTTCATTTCAACGATGACGTGGATTGGCTTAGAAGCTTCAGTCTGTACAAAGTGGCTGCACACGAGATTGGTCATATCTTAGGATTGGACCATTCCACGGTTAGAGACGCGTTGATGTATCCTACCTACAATCATTCTACAGACTTCAGTCGAAACCTGCATCAAGATGATATTGATGGAATCCGCTCTTTGTATCAAGAAAAGAACCAGATAGAATGTCGTAGCGTAACGTCGATAATTCCAATATCAGGAATATATACGGTATTCTTCGGTGACGAATACTACCAAAATGGAGAATACAAGAAGATCACCGATAAATGGCCAATCAAAGCTAACGACATGAACAAAGTGAGAGTCAGCCAATACGAGGAAACTCTGCTTTTCTTTCACGGTCTAAATTACACGAAAATGGAGAAAGGCGAAACCCAGGAGAGAGTGGTGAAAACGCAATTCGGAATTTCGGGACCCGTAGATGCTGTTGTCAATGTCAATGGAAACTTGTATTTCTTCAAAGGTTTATCGAGCAATTTCTGATAGCATAAGACATAATACATTCATTATTTCAGGTGGTCAATATTGGGTATTCAACCCGACGAAGTATCCGAGAATTGCAAATTCCTATCCGGAACCCGTAAGCGATTTCGGATATCCCACTGATCTGGACACGGTATACTACAATGAAGAAAGAAAATTGCTGGTGGCAATTAAAAATAATAAGGTGTACATGTACAATTTCATGACTAAAGCTACCACCATTAGTCAACTTGAAAAAATATTCTGTTTCTCAACTTGAATATCCACAGTCAAAAAAAAGTATATTATAAACGAATAAATATAGTAAAGATATCTTGTATTGTTATTTTTATTTACAAAATAGTAAAAATTAAACAAAATACAATTAATGTTTTTTTGACTAAAATGCTTAAACTATAGTGAGATTATGATTATAGGCAAACAAATTTAAGATCTCAAAACGAAAACTATGTGACTTAGATCAATTATTATTAAATGTTACAAATCTACACGAAAATAATATATAAAAGTAGTTTTGTTTATTATAAACTTTTAATGTAACCCATTCATATAGTTTCATAGATCTTATAAGAATGCTGATTACATTCAAGTAAGTATATTTATCGGCAAAGGTCAAAGTGTTAACGCTCATATTTAGTCACATAATTTTCTTCAATATGCGCATACAGTTTTTATTACTTTTCTTACTAAAAATTGCAGAAAATGCACCTGTAGCCCGTCACACTTTAATGAAAGTAAGTAAATGATTAATATCCAAAGTAAATGTGCAATGAAAATACTTCGCACCACGTTTAAGATGAATTTTGAGACAAAGAGGTTATATTATTAAAATTCTGGACTTGATATTTTAGGAATATCTTCAAAAATTTGGATATGATACAAGTAATTTGCAAAGGGCTGTAAGAAACTTTCAGCAGTTCAATTCACTACAAATGACTGGTAACTAAGTGTTTCTATTGTTAGATAAATTTAATCTGAAGCATGAACTTTTTTAGGTAGAATGAATGAGGAAACTTTGAGGATGATGGATAAACCTAGGTGCGGAATGCCGGATGATATATACAACATGGCTTTTCACGGTATTGTGTTTATTACGAATACATGGTTTATATTATATTTTGACTTGTAGGTCCGGTCTTGATAAACAGAAATCTGTCGTACAAAGTTGAGAATTATGGGGATCTGGATCCGTCGGAGGTGGACAACGCTTTGAAACAAGCGTTCGACATATGGCAAAACTATACTCAGCTCAGTTTCAAGCATTTGAAGCGAATTTACTTACTGAGGGTGAACTTCAATCGATTAAATCACGGCGATAAGAAGGATTTTGACGGTCCCGGACAAATGGTAGGCCATGCAACACCCCCGGCTAACAACAAAAGCGATTTACATTTTGATCTGGATGATAATTGGACTTGGGCCGGTAGACAAGGGATCAATTTGATGCAGACTGCAGTTCACGAGTTGGGACATACACTGGGCTTGAGCCACATCAACGAGACGGATTCGGTCATGTATCCTTACTACACTTACAGAGAGAACTACACTCTGACTAATTCTGATATAGCGAGAATTCAATATTTGTACGGGGTACGTAACAATAGCATCGGTGATCAGGCTGAGGTTTCTACGTGCATCATACGGAACTATAATACTATATTCGTGTACAATAACGTGACGTACGTATTTCGCGGAAAGTATTATTGGGCCTTCAACGAGGAAGGGTACAGGATCGAGGAAATGAGACCGATAAACGAGAAGTGGCCCCTTTTACCATCGAATGTCGATTCCGCCTTCGTGACAAATTCCAATAGTTTGGTCTTCTTCAAAGGATCACAGTACTGGAAGTATCACAATTCGAAATTATTAGTTAAATACCCGAAACTCATCTACCATGGATACAATGGGGCACCCGATCGCATAGACGCTGCCGTGAAGTGGAATAACACCCTGCTCCTATTCAAAAGTACGAGAAGGAATTCTTACACTTGCTTATAATTCATTAAATCTTATTGCAGACACTGATATCTGGAGTTACGAACCAGGAAAAGGCAGCAAATACATCACACAGCTATCTAAATATATTGTAAACGCTGCCATCGTCAAAGATAACAAACTAATTTTGTTTGGTAATAAAATCTACACGACATGCACTGCAATCAATACAGATTGCACCAAGGGATTCATCGCAAATTATCCTGGTTTCAAGTGCAATATCCAAAATAAAATAACTGCAACTTAAGAAATTATCATCAAATTTATATAAACCTAAGGGACTCATTGATTAAATACAAATTGGGAACCGTTAATCCATTCAGATTAACAGAACAAAAAACAACAATTGTTGCTCTTGTGTAGTTCGCATGTCATCGAAAGCGTTAAAGAAAATTACATAAAACCGCACCAAAAACTCGACTTTCCCCATTCCCTGTCGCAACGAAATTATTTAATCCGTTTTACGTCACCGGCGATTTCAGCAAAACCTTTTTTCCGAGCGGATTTACACACGTACAGACTTTTATTTTTGTTACTGTTTTCTTCTTTTTCTTCTTTCAGGCGATTAGTTGCATGCATTTCTACGCTTTTGACGAGCTCCACAGATGGTGGCTCACTCGTGTGCGTGTTCCGCCTCCAAAGGCAATCATTAAATAATAGAATCCGGCTGAAAAATAACAGCTTTCAGACATGAAAAAGGATGCGCCCAGTAATTGCGACATGTGCTCGAAATAATTTTTTTTTTCGAGTTCTTCAATTGAGAAAACTGAAGAGATGGAAAAATCACTTAATTGCTCTCACGGTCCAATTCATTTACGCGAAACGATTTAAATTGATTCTCTTCGTGACGAAACATATTGCAGTTAGAATAGTTTTATTGTTTTTTTTCTCATATTCAGCACCGAATTCAGCTGAAACTTATGCAATTTTTAGAAATAACCAAGAAACAATGTATGTTCTGAAAATTGAAGTAAAACAATAAAAATAAAACGATATGTATTGATTTTGACGACGTGTAATTCCCCGCAAATGTTGATTGCACAACAGAAAATTAGAAAACGTTCTTTATCTGCTGTGTGTTTGATTTCAAACAAATGCAATATTTGGGATAGTGGTTCAATGTCGGCGACGAATGATTAGGTCAGTATTTACGTGTGAGTAATAATTCAAATGCTATTATCACCTGAAACGATAATTGCTTCAAATCGGTTTCGTTTATTCAAATTCATCCTTCGAATTTGGCCTAGTAATACACGCGTTTTCACATTTTACTTTGTTTCAGAAAAAAATAGATCATCAAACAAGCACACATACTTAAATTTCTGTTGTCAATAGAATATTAAGATGACAATTAATATATTGTTATCAAATATGCAGAAAATAAAAAGCAACGACCTCTATAATATAATTTTGATGACAAATATGGTTCTGAAAAGAATGTAAAACATCGTCACTAGAAATTGACTCATGGTGTGGTTTGTAGCTTGGTTATAAAAGGTATTCCGACATTTGTTGGAAATGTCTGTATACTATATAGAAAATTATATCCAAAGTCATCATGAAGTTGCCAAAATATAATATTATCCTTAATTGCTTCTACGAAATGCAATTTAAATTATAATAAATATGAATTTAATGAATTATTTTCATTTTATTTCATATTAATTTATTATTTAAACATCTTTATTGGTACAAACTGAGTAAACAAATATTCACTCATAAAGTGGTATATCTTGCTCCAGTTGCATCAATGTTCATATTGAGATAATACACTGTCATATTTAAACATATAGTTTTTAAACTTCGAGAAACAGTGGCATTATTGTGTATCCAAATTAAAGCTGGATAGTCACTCTTTAAAATGTGTATTCTGGCATAGTTGAATGTTTTATGGTTTAGGTGTAATTCACTGTCAAAGTTGAAGAAACGTTTTTTAAGCGTCGAAAAAGCAGTGTCTTTACATTTTTGCTTATATCTCAAAAACTACAAGCGACAAAT